>JABFPN010001075.1:0-33594 GCA_022817305.1 Leptoteleia sp. ZL-2020
TTGGGACACGTGTTAACATCAAAATTTTTGTCTAATATTTTGCATACCTCATTTTTTTTAAATTTCAAAGCGACTTTTGATGCGCGTAACAGAAAATTCGAACATTGCCAAAATAAGGACCACCCTAATGTATATCACACATATAGCTCCATATATGGTCGCATATGTCACACATATAGCTCCATGTATAGTCGCATATATGTCACACATATAGCTCCAAGTATAGTCGCATATATGTCACACATATAGCTTCCTGTATAGTCGCCCATATGTCACACATATAGCTCCATTTATACTCTTATATATCACACATATAGCTCCATATATAGTCGCCTGTGTGTCACACATATAGCTCCATGTATAGTCGCATATATATCACACATATAGCTCCATATATGGTCGCATATATGTCAATCACATATGCTTCACACATATATGTACCACATATATAGTAACATTTGTTTTCATCGACGTATCTCTCCAACTAATCCCGTCAGTGAATTAAAACGAAAAACCCATTCAATAATTAAAATCAATTCAATAATTAATATCAGTTGAATTTAATTCATTTTAAATTTGCAAATTATCGAAACGGATAACGTCCACACTCCCGACACCGCCGACATATTTCTAATAAAAAGTAATTACAGTTTCATTTCCCTTGTTCCGTCTCATAAAAGGAGAAGTCGATGAAAATAAACGTGATATAAGTTTGAGCAAAAAAAAAAGAAAAAAAAGAAAAAAAAAAGAATAAGGAGAGAAAATAAGGCAGAAGTAAATAAATAAGAAGGAACAAAATCGAAATTAAACAAAACATATAAAAAAAAATTGCATCTCGAATGAGATAAAATGTTGAGCGTTGTTCATTTGTTTTAGATTCGAACGGCAGCGGGGGCCGAGGCAACGGCCGAGGTGGCGGGGGCGGCGGCGGGGGCGGCGATGGAAATGAACGAAGAATGGTAGATATAACAAGGGATAAACCGATTAAAGTCGCCGTTAGAGTGCAAGTACCCGTTCGAGATCATCCGAAGGTGAGAGTATGGGGCGAGGGGGGCGGGGGTGGGGGTGGGGTGGCTCTGATGGTCGGGCGCAAATATAGTTACACCGCCTTTAATGATGTATAAACGTAAAGCAATACCGGCCTCAACCGGCAACATTTCGAATCAGCCTCTATCTCTTTTTTTTTTTGCATTGGTTTTTGTTTAATTAAAAGTTGATTTAACGAGCTCAGTACTGGCCCGATGTTTTATGGAAAAAAATAATAATTAGGGGAATGTCAAATCCCGTAAGGGCGGCTTTTTTTTCCCTCCCCACCACCCCCCCACCCCCAGCGCTAACTCGTTTAGCGCTGATCCGGAAAATTGTCAGTTTAATTAATTGAAATGGATGATTATGGTTGTTATGCTTCAACCCCTCCGGGGCAAATTTGTTTATTTGTTTATATTTCTTTTTTAACTCAGATAAATGGGACGTTGACTATTCCTGGGACTGAAGGGCAAAACGTTTTTGATAGGATCTATGTAAATAAAAGCTGTGTTTGTAAACAATTTTCAAGGGCATCGCGAAGTAAACAAATAATCATTGTTTAATTACTTTTGGAAGGTCAAGGGAGGGAAAAATAGATACAAAGATTGTTTACGATTCGTGTTTGTTGATAAGAAACGTAAACAAACTATTGTTTATTTACATTTTCAAGGACAAGAATGGAAAATATAAACAAAGATTGTTTACCTTTTCAATTTTGAAGACGTTTTCTTCTCCAGTCCCATTTTATAACCGTGACACTTTTTGAGCATTATATACCTTGTTTAAAAAACTTTACTTTCCTATATTCTTGGCATTTTAGATCGCAAATTCAAAATTGCCAGTGTAAAATGCAAAATGGCAGGTCGTATTAATGAAAATTTCTGCAATTATACCTGAAGAGTCAAATTGATTATTACTTTTGATGATTATAAACTTGAAATTAATAAACAAATTAAATAATTTACAATAATTATAACATTCCCGTCGATTCAACTAAACGACCAACTACAAAAGACTCTGCTTCGCCGTTAGAAATTTATCTCACCGTTGCGATTAATTTCCTTCGACTTAATAGTCCATTTTTCGTAAACAAAATAATCAGTTTATTCCGGCGAGCAAAGCATTCCCCCCCGAGCAACTGCGTCAACGTCAAAAAATATTAAAGCACCGTGTTAAAAGCGCGCCAGTGGAGCTGGTTTCCGTTGAATTCGTCAATTTGCCGGGACGTTCGAAAATGCTAAAACGCCCGCGCCAAAAATGTAAATTATCCGGCCCGCAACTTGACCGAGAAAGAACAAAAAAAATTGGAATTTATTCATTGAACGTGTTCCCTCGGTGCGAGGCATTAACTGGATGGTATTGAGAAACAATCGATTCGCCGACAACAAAATGCCGACGTATGAAATGAAATAAAAATTAATGATTCAGAGGTCGGTCAAATTGAAAGATAATTTTTTTCAATCGCTTTGCTTCCAAATGAATGTGTAAAGAAAAAAGTTGGGTTTATAATCGCACTTACGCGCAACTAACCGTTTTGTTTTAAAATTTTTATCGGGCCCTTCCATGGCTTTGACATGGCATGACCAATTTTATAGGTAATCCGGTTGGTCCATACCTGGACCAGATCAAAAAACCTGATCAGGTAATGATTAGGGATGTAACTCCGGGTATTGGTATGGTCCCAGTCAGGATGCCACGTTACAAATAGGCACTAATGGCATCCATGCCAGGACCCTGCCAAATTTTTGGTAGGTTTTAAATCGGGCCCTTCCATGGCTTTGGCATGGCATGACCAATTATAAGTAATCTTGTTGGTACCATACCTGAACCAGGCCAAAAAACCTGATCAGGTAATAATTGGGAATGTAATGCCGGGTATTGGTATGGTCCCAGTCAGGATGCCACGTTACAAATAGGCACCAATGGCATCCTTGCCAGGACCCTGCCAAATTTTTGGTGGAATATTGATCTTGTCAAGGTGCCTGGTAGGGCCCTAATCGTAAAGCTTGGAAATTAATTAAAATATTCTTTTTAAATTAATAGTGTAAATAAGTAATGTTTGTAAACATTTGGAAGGTCTTCTATTATAAACAAACAATTCTTGTTTATATCTTGAAGGACAAAAATGCAAAACAAAAACAAAAAGTTTGTTGACATTTGTGTATGGAACGTTTCAATTTTCAGTCCCACAAAATATTAAGGAAAATTATTAATAATATAGCCTTAATTAATCGTTCGGAAAATGTAATAAGTATTTTTGAATTCAGGATTATGATAAGAAAACATTTTTAGTATTTTTGGTAACAAAAAAAGGACGAAAATTAAAATCTAATTAAACTTTGTAATAAAACGGTTTCATACATATTTACTCGCCTTCAATTTTCTTCGTTCAATTCATTATTCAACCATTTCTAAACAAGTTGGAACAGATACAAGACAAATATTTGCATATTTACTTAACAAACTGTGCACAATGTCGCGAAGCACATTTTAAACGGGACTTTCAATTTAGGACTGAAAATCTATACCGTTAGTGTTATAAAAATCTTGAAAAATACGAAAAATTTACAAATTTCGGATACAAGTTTTGAAATATTTAAGATTTTAAATAAATTATAAATTTCCAACAAACAAATGTAAAATATGTTAAAAAATGAATTTAACCTACGGAACTGAAGAATGAAACGTTTTTCAAAATTGAAAAAATTAATGTTTGTAAATAAATGGAAGGTCAAATTAATGAAAATAAAAACAATAATATTGCTTGTTTACATCCAAAGGACATAAAAATGGAATTAATAATAAAAGTTCAAATATCCTTACGTTTTACATTTAAAAGAAACGTTTCATTTTTCAGCACCGTACTTAACCTCTACATTTCAATAAAAACAAATTTTATTTTTGTCTTATTATTACTTTCCACTTTGTTTATTAATTTTAAACCGCCCAAACCCTGCAACGACCTATTTGTTCCAGATTAAAATACATAACCATCCAAAAGTTAGGTCTCAATACGTCATTAATTTAAGTTTGAACCTTAACGTGATTCATTTTAAAGACAGCTGACGGGAAATCCCTAGCCGGGCTCCTGTAATGTTTGCCGTAGCTCGCGTTAGTAAATAGTGCTACATTATTTACATAGCTCAACATAATAGACGAATAACCTTGAAACAAAGAACCGAATTGAATTTAATATAACTCAAATGTAACATTACAAATTCTATCTAACGTTATCAACATTTTCAATTTAAATTTATGTGTTGAAATACGAACTTCTAATTGGAGACAACGCGGTACTAATTTATTCATTATCGCCGTTAAATGATAAATTGGACTGATCAATTTTACACTGCGCAATGCCAAGTTTCAATTAGTACGTATAACTAGTGTAAAACAACGGTAAATATGAGATCAATATCGAGGGAATGCGAAAAACACGAACGCGCAAGGTTAGGAAATTTAGCGGCAAATTTGAAATGCGATTTTGTAAGTTAGCTTTTCTTGCGACAAATTCGTCGCCTGTGAGACCGAAAATATAGGAAAGTGAAGTTTTATACTGAAATCCGTGAAACTAATGAATAAAACATGAAAATGAAGGCAAAACTTTTTCTTTCGTTCTTAATTGCAAACCTTCGTATATATATATATATTTTATTTAATGTACTAAGAGAAATTTAATAGTAATTGCTGCCATATTTTACAGAGAAAAAAAAAGTTGTATTTAAAATTAGTATACTTTAGAAGTATTAATATATATATTCTTAAGTGACGTCTTAGAGTGATGGTAAATCACGTGACTGTTGACTAGTGACTAGCGAAGTGAAATGACGATGTGACTGTTGACTAGTGAGGGATGACTAGTAACCAGTGACCGGTGATCAATGACTATTGACTAATGACTATTGATTGATGATAAATGACTGTTAAGTGATGGGTGACTAGAGATTCAAACCATTGGAAGACTAGTGATCAATGACCAGAGACTATTGACTGGTAACCAATGATAGGTGACTAGTGACTGAAAACGATTGGTGAGTTACCAATGACTTACGACTAGTGACTGGTGATTGGTGACCAGTCATCGATAATGAGTTAGAGGTAACCAGTGACCAGTAACAAGTGACCAATGACTGGTGACTATTGACTAGTAACGGATGAAGGAAGACTAATGTCAGGAAACCATTGGGGACTAGTAACCAATGACTAGCGACTAGCGACTATTGATCAATGACTAGTGATTGGTGACTAGTGATTGGTGATCAGTAACAAGTGACCAGTGACTGGTGACTAATAACTGATGACTAATGATTGGTGACTAGTGGTTGGTAAGTCGTGACTGGTGACTAATATGGATGACTATTGACTGGTGACTATTGACTATTGACTGGTGACTAATGACTGGTGACTTAAACATATACTTCATAAATATTACTAAATAATATTACTAAAATCACATTTTCATATCTCAGACTTATAAAATACAGCAATTACTGACAAATTTCTCTCTACCCCTTCCGTTCTCCGTTTCAATGCTAAGAACCATTTCGTTCCTCGGTTGCCTAGCGATTAGTCAAATATTAGGGTAGCGCTAGTTGTTCTCCGGCAGCTGAAGAGCGCACCCGCGGGGCATTGCTTCGCGAAGGCTGACACGAAATTTTTTTCTTTCTCGCCCGCAGTTCAATTTCGTCGGCAAACTCTTGGGACCAAAGGGCAACTCGCTGAAACGACTGCAGGAGGACACAATGTGCAAAATGGCCGTCCTCGGGCGCGGCTCCATGAAAGACCGCCGGAAGGTAAGCGCGCGCCAAAGTGGCGAAGAAAATTGCGCCGACTATTATGTAAGTCGCCGTCCAACGTTGCCGGACGGCGTTTAGATAAGTCGCACAAACAATCCCTTTTCTCGTCAGGAAAGGGGCGGGACCCTCCGTCCAGGGGGACGCGCAATTTTCCATCGTTCAACACTAAAATGCAATTAAGCGCAGCGCCATTTTTCCCCCCTCTCCACCCCCGATTAATTAACATCCAAACGATGTTTCTTTGACGCGCAAAGGCCCTATAGTTCGTTTTCCATTTTCTCCGCCAAATGGCATTACAATTTTCCCACGTTTTTGCAACGTCGCTCCTTTTTCCCTTCATCGCTCCGCCCTTCCCCCACCCCTCTTTGCCCAGTCGCTTATTTGACGGTTAAATATGCAGTTTTGAAATGTCCCTTTGTTGAAAAAGTTACGAGAAAAGTGCTAAATTTCCTTAAAGGGTTGGCAAGAAAGAAATAAAAACAACAAACAGTGTTATTGTTTTTATTTTGTTAGTGTGCCCTTGACGCGTATTGACAAACAAATTTTGTTTACGTTTTTAATAAAAAAAACAAACATTTCGTTCTTCAACCCCATTTTCTGGAATATTTTTTAAGAAATGGAAAAGACATGAAATGTACTTGAAATCAACGTTAAATGAACCTTAAAATAAACGTTTCATATTTGCTCGAATAATTCAATACAATGCCTCAATTTAACTTACAAAAATATTAATTAAAACTTAATGATATACCGAATAAAAAAAATAACGTATAATGAACGTAGAAAAAGTGACACATAAACGTTTAATAATATTAAAATGTTTATAAAGGTCGTATCAATTTATATGTGGGAGCATTAAAACTGCACTTCTTTAAATCAGCGCCATTAATTAGGCAACCCAACAAACAGTGACCTAATTTCATGGTTGAATCAACGTTGATTAAGAGTTCCTGGGATTGCTCAATGTGATAACATTAATTATCAGTGCGCATAACGTTATCTATATATATATATACATATATATTTAATCAATGTTGATTTACAGTAAGGTAAACATTTGATTTAGCACTTAACAAACATTACTAGCACTCGCTTTAAACGTTAAATAAACGTTCAAATTTTGTTCCAAACGTTACATATAATTGAAATAATGTAATGTTTCAAATTTCGAGACGATCGAACGCGACGAATTTGATGAAATTAATTGAAGCCAACGCAAATAACGATGTTATATTTAACTCAAATTTAATTCCCATTGCAGTGTATGTTCGCCAAGTATAATCGGGCTTTAAGTTTCAAAATTGCTTTATGGTTGAAATTCGTTTCATTACGTTATATCGCCGGAAAGAAATACAGTGTATAAGTCAACATATATATAGGAACATGTGTCAGATATAAAGGAACATGTGTCACATGTATAGGAACATATGCCACATATATAGGAACATGTGTGTCACATATATAGGAACATATGTGTCACATATAAAGGAATATGTGTCACATATAAAGGAACATGTGTCACATATATAGGAACATATGTGTCACATATAAAGGAACATGTGTCACATATAAAGGAACATGTGTCACATGTATATGAACATTTAAGTGACATATATATCACATATATTACGACATATGCGACATATAAAGAACACATATACGACACATGTGGCAAGCATATACGTCCCGTATATAATAATAATAATAATAAATACCCGGGAATTGTTGGGAGCGAAAAGAAAATTTGACTTCACCGCGCATCAAATTCATTTTAATTAATCATTCGAATAAATTGCGAATTGCGCGTTCCAACCACCCGTCACGTATTTTCAACCGCAATGACTCCATGTGCTCCCAAATTCATTCAAACTCTAATTTAAATTATCTCATTTCTATTGCATATTAGATTAATTACGATTTCATAATTACTCGCCGAGGTTTGCTAATTAGTAACAACCATGTTATTAAAATCAACAATTCATCACCAATATCTTCCCGTTCTTTTTCATTATCCCGACGAATCGCAGCGTAAAGCGAAATTTGAAAATGACTTAAAAAACCCGGGTGATTAATTTTAGCGGGAAATTTAAATTTGTAAAAAAAAGTTAAGAGTAAATTTCAGTTAAAATGCCGCGAAATTTGATTTAATTTAAATTAAAAGATATTCAAATTAATGTGTTGGAATTGGAGAATTAGTAGCTCGGCAAATAACGCCACTTGACTGGTTTCAGGAGGAAGAACTGCGGGCCAGCGGTGACCCGAAATTTTCGCATCTAATGGAGGATTTGCACGTGGAAATTTCTGCATACGCGACACCGGCGGAAGCCCACGCGAGAATCGCTTACGCTTTGGCGGAAGTTCGGCGCTTTCTAGTTCCGGTAAGTGAATTTTCCACCGAATCTAATCTATCCCAAAGCCACACGAAAATTATCAGCTGGGCGCGCTCGCAAACAGATTACATTTTATACCCAAAAGCGTACCCCCACCCCGGCCACCCCTTGACGCCTCAACTTCGCCGACAGATGAAACGAACAAATTAATTCCTTACACACGCGGCCAAATTACACTCACGCTACCTAAAATGGCCATTAACTAATTAAAGACTAATTAACATAAGCTACCAGGCGATGTCACTCATAGATAAGTGGACGTTAAAATTAATACCAAAAGTAGCAGTATACTGCGCGCTTAGCGAAGTTGCTGCTTCGTTTTATGACAACACGGAGACATTTGTGCGTTTATCGTAAATCTTAAAATATGGTAAAATGTTTTAAATGGATTTTTAAAAAGGTATTCGGAAGGAGTTATCAAAAAATAGATGCTGCTGCCTCAAGTTCATCAGTTGATAATCATTAGTTAGTAGTCACCAATTGGTACTCACTGGTCACTATTCACTTTTCACTATTCACTATTCAGTAGTCACCACTAACTAGTCATAAGTTAGAGGTTATCGGTTACTAGTTACCAAGTCACTAGTTATTACTTAACACTCACTGGGTATCACTCACTTGTCACTACTCACTGATTATCACTACTCACTAGTCATCACTCTCCAGTGACGAGTCACTGCTCACTAGGTATCACTCACTAGTTACTACTCACTGGTTATCACTACTCACTAGTCACTATTCTCCAGTGACGAGTCACTACTCACAAGATATCACTCACTAGCCACTACTCAATGCATAAGCACGGGATATTTTGGAATATTAAGAAAATATTACTATAAGTAATATTCTTCGTGAATACTGTTATTCTCTGAATAAAATTAACTGAAAATTGCAAAAGAGATTCTATTATTTTTTCAATTACATTGACATCCATTTTAAAATGTAAAACTGCAATAATAAGGTATTGTAGATTAAATTAAATTGACTTTTAAACGAGAACTTTCAACAGTATCAGTATATCAAATATATGAAATTTAATGAACACTTCTCCCATTATTAGAAAACGTTGGTATTCGGAAAGTTCGAGTGCTAAACTGGCGGGAAATTAATGTTTGTAAGACAAACATTGTAGAAAAGTGAAAACAAGACGCGTCGGCTAAGAGTAAATTAAAAACGAGACAAAATGTAACTAGAATGAAATCTAATGATGAGCTGTATTTTAACATAAAAACGAAACACATTACTTGAAGCTAATTACCTAAATACGCTAAAAAAATTAATAAAAATTACCATGTTACAAAAATTTTATAAAAAAAATTAAAAGATGACTATCTCAAGTTGCTAAAAAGTATCGGCACGTTGACAACTATCGTCAATCAATAATTGTTGACAAATGGCAAACGTAATTGCCAACTAAAGATGGCAATTCCTCAATTGTGTTCAAGTACACACCCCCACTTCACTAATATGTTACTAATTTTACTCTATGTTTTCTGCCCCTTGTAATAACTTACAGTTCAGATATTCACGAATTTCCTTTAACTCTGAGCCTAATTGGCATTGAATGCAGTCATAATTAAACATAACTCTGATGAAGCATAATTGTCTTTGATCATAATTGCTTTTGAGCATCATTGCCATTGAGAATAACTGTTATTCAAAATAACTGCCTTGAAACATTATTTTCATTGACTGTGATTGCTACGGAACTTAAGTCCTACAGCACAACTACTATTGAGCATAATTGTTGCCGAGGTTAAATGTCTTTGAGCACGTATAACCATATTCATCTGCTATCCGAACATGGTATTTAAATTTACTTTAAACTATGTATTTTTACAAGCGACATTCCGATTATTTTATTCCAAACATTTAAAGATAATATTAAAGTTCAAAATTGAATTTTTGTTTAAATATATGGGTTTAATTTTGAGATATGTATGTGATGAAAATGATTTGGGTCACTCCTCTCTTAAACTAGAGTTTGATAAAAGAAATATTATTGCGATAGATGGAGTAGAATGGTAGAAAAGGATGTGACTAGTGATTAATGTGACTAGTGACCAGTTAGTAGTGAGAAGTGACTAGTAATTGATTAATAGTTGCTGGTGATTAGAAGATAGTGGGTGATGAGTAGTGAGTAATGAATAGTGAATGGTAAGTTGTGAGTGGTGATCAGTGAGTGATAACTGGTGAGTGGTGACTAGTGAATAATTACTAGTGAGTGGTGATCAATGAGAGGTAACAGGTGAATAGTGAGTGGTGACCAATGAGTAGTGAGAAGTGACTAGTGATTGATTAGTAGTTGCTGGTGATTAGAAGATATTAGGTGATGAATAGTGAGTAATGAATACTGAATGGTAACTAGTGAGTGGTGATCAGTGAGTGGTGATCAGTGAGTGGTGACTAGTGAGTGGTGACTAGTGAGTGGTGACCAGTGAGTGGTGACCAGTGAGTGGTGACCAGTGAGTGAATGACAAATAATGAATAGTGATTAGTGAGTAATGAATTGTGAATATTATCACACAACTACAAATGCCCACACATCCCCGAATTATAATAAAACCACGTAACAACTATGAATAAATTCCTCACAGTATACACGTGTATCGTGCGTTGATTATTTAACCTGCAAGCAGAGCGATTAACAAGTTTAAAAAATGTTGACAAATCCGCTTTTAATATTCAACTAACCGCCGAATAATCCTCTTCTTAATGCTACTTATAAGTATTGGGGTATAACACTTGAACTGTGCAAAAATATGAATCAGGATTGAAGTTTAAGTTGAATCAGCTTTCAAGCATATAAAAGTTCTTTAAAAGATAGACAGAGAGATTGAGGAAACTCTCATTAGGGATCAAGTTCAAATGTAAAATATTAACCTGGATCTTAAATATATTGGCTGATATTGCAATTTTGATTCTATTAACCTTTTCCAAACTAACGAAATAATTTCATTAATTTTATATTTCCATATAAAAATGACCATTTCGTTGAATTTATATTATTTGGAGTATAAAAATTGAATATCCGTTCAATTAGCCAACTGTTATTAGTAATTTATTGTGTTATATAATTAATTCACAAGATTAATAAAGCTATGAAATGCCATCGACCGATCGATAGCTCATTATGCTGATAATCCGTTCGATGTTTTGAGTTTTCTTTTTTCCCCAATTTAATAATTTCCCAAGTCCACAAATGCTATCAGTTATTTCAGTTTTTATCCCGGTTCCTTTGTATTTATCAGTTAATTATATGCTCTGTCAATCGCGATATTATAATTTGATATTTTTAAAGAAATTAAAAATTAATTATAGCAGAACAATTGGGGGGATCTTTGTAAACGTTAATGGTAACTCTTCTAAAGAGCCAAACACGTTTGGTTTAATATTGGGATTATTATTTTGTATCTTGCTGGAAGTTTCAAAACAATCGTACAAAAGGACAAGCTAATGCGTATTAACTGTGACTATCCTAATATTAACTCAAAGGATTCAATAGCTTTAATAACAAATTTAGTCGTTTCAAGGTAACAAGAGTAATCGTATTACGTAACGTTCAATCGTACTTTCCGACTAAATTCAATCCGAATTATTTAGCAATTACCGGTAGCATAGCTTCAATTATAATTCAAAATTTCAACGGTTCTCTTTTCGGGTACTAGGAATAAAAATAACGGTAAAATCTAAAAAGTGTTATATTAATAATTGTTTTATTGCAATTAAAACATTCCTAAATTGTTTATTTACTATCTACTATTATTATGATTGTTATTTGTACTGAGATTGTGGAAATTCTACCTCTTTCCAAACAGTATCATTTCGCCTTCTCTTTGTAAATAAATCGATGGTGTTACTAGCTAAACTATCCCAATAGATTTTGGACCACAAATAATCGTATGCAAATTATTTATAAATGCAATAACCCATTCTGGAACCGAGGGATAAAACGTCCTTGAAATGCAATACATTAACAGACTATTGTTTGTAAATATTTGAAAGGCACCTTCAGTAAAGGTAAACAATAACAATAAACAAAAACATTGTTTGTTTACACTGAGAAGGCGAAAAAATGAAAACAAAAACAATGTTTGTTTACATTCCAAATATTATAAGCATACAAATGTTCTGATCCCATCAACGATACCACGATTACGCGAATTGTATCAAAATAAAAACACATTTCCCGAGAAATTTTTTAATTTATAATTCCGCAAATTTGCATTCGTTATTAAATATTTTACGCCCGCCACTTTTCCGGGCCGTTTATGTCACTTTAATCGCCACTACGAAATTCTACTACTTTAATCGCCGGCGCGAAACACGAAGGATTCATGAAATATGTAAAAAAAAGAAACAAGATATACGCCCCACCCTGAACAACGGCTTGCTCGACATCATTAAAAAAAATTGAACGATTATGTTAATCCGGCGTAATTCAATGCGGCGCTTTAACATAAACGTTTGGCCCTGCGCGGAGTCGTTGCGCGTAATTTTGGCCATTTAATAGCCAAATCGACCGGGGCCATCAAACACCCATCATCGCGGGAGCGGGAGTGGGGATGGGCGACTCGAGCGCCACCCGAGCGGAGCGCGGGAATTTCAAATATAAAATTTACATTTACGCGTCGCGTTTCGCCGGAAATCGCCATTGAAGACGCGAAATGTCGTTTCCGCGGGGCCATAAAATACCAAACTGCCATGGCCGCCGTGTTCGACGGTGTTGTTCGACATCACTCCGATAATCCGGAAGCGCGGCGTTAAAAACGGTTACGACCCGGCGTACAAACTCAACAACTTTCGAATGACAGGCCATTTTTATGCGGCAGAACTGTCAGCCGACCGCTCGACTTATCTGAAAATTCCTTAACGCATCGGCGTCAAGATTTTAACGCCGCTTTTATTAACGCGCGCGACGAGAACGTGGAGGAGTTAATATTAAAATTCATGGTTACTTATGCAATCATTCTTGCGTCACGTTTAACGGCCGCGGAAATTTTTTATCGCAGGGTACACACGTTCGGCGTGAAATTTGTCGAAGGCGAAAAGGAATTTTCGCACTCCAATTGCCGTAATAATTCATATTGCTAACTTCTGTTATGATAAGGGTAACAAAGAATTTATGTTTACGGGAAGTTTACGGGTTTTATTGCCGCGCAGTGGGAGAAATTTATTAGCCGTTGCTATCGTATATTATTATTAATTTGTTTATTTATATATATTATGTTTTGTATTATCGCCGGGGATAGGTGTGAGTTTATAATGTTCTTTAGGATGCGGTATAATGTGTAGAAATATAGTAGGACGTGTTTTTATTAAGGAAAATAAATCATTACAACCATAGACACTACTCACTGGTCACTACTCACTGGTCACTACTCACTGGTCACTGATCACTACTCACTGGTCACTGATCACTACTCACTGGTCACTACTCACTAGTCACTATTCATAATCACCGATCACTACTCACTGGTCAGTACTCACTACTCACTGGTCACTACTAACTAGTCACTAATCAATAGTCACCGATGACTACTCACTGGTCACTAGTCACTCAGTCACAACCAACTGATCACCGATCATCAGTCATTGAACACTAATCATTCCCGGATAAAAAGAGATATTAATTGCGTAACGCAGATCAAAATTATATCTAACTGTAATCTATGGAAATGGTACAATATCTGATTACACTTCA
Source organism: Leptoteleia sp. ZL-2020 (assembly GCA_022817305.1). Taxonomy (NCBI): domain Eukaryota; kingdom Metazoa; phylum Arthropoda; class Insecta; order Hymenoptera; family Scelionidae; genus Leptoteleia; species Leptoteleia sp. ZL-2020. The sequence goes on from JABFPN010001075.1 coordinate 13,917, forward strand.
ACCATCATTTTAATGTACGATGTTCACTCGTAACATTTTCCTTAGAATTTATATTGTTCATTCTCAGTGCACCATTAATTTAATAACACGGTAATTATATATAATTAGCCGAAGTGGAAACTAACGAAGAATAACATACGAAAATAATAAATCAAAATAATCACAAAGCCAAGTTACGTCAATGACTTTATGAATCACGGGAAAATTCACTCGAACAAGCTTACGCAGCGGGCAAGAACAGGAAATCTATTATTATCGACCCAATAAAAATGCCAGAACATTCTCAGGGCATAACCCGCAATTATTCAGATATGAGCTTTGACGTTAAAAGTGCGTGGGGAGTTAGTGGCAATAATTGGGCCAGTAAAATGCGCGAGCCGAATTGGGAATAGTTAACAATAACAGTACATCAAACGGACATTTAACCGACTTTACAACTGCACTCGTTGTAAAATTCAATTATCCTTGGATCCACGGGCAAACGTAGAATCCGAGGGCAATATATTTTCAAATTAATCATATTTCCCGTCCGAATCTAATACCGCTGCAAAATCCAGTTACATGAAGTACATATTCGACTAGATTATCGATGAAATACGTATCCCCGGCTCCGGCGAACGGCCGAACATAAGTCACAAATCACCGGGCGTACATAACCTATAATAAGTAACCGCGTCATAACAAATGTGATGGGATAAGCGGATTACAAAGCAACCTTCCCCCGGCAAAGAATTTGTATTTAATATTTTAAACCATTGTGCGATACATAAAAGATAGTTGAAGAATGGAAATGCGTTCGACTTAAAAGGACGTTTCCATTTTTGATTTCGATTCCTTATCGAGGATGCACTTCCCCTTCGGTATTACGAACGAAAGATAAAATCTTTCGAGAGACAAAGGATTGCTTTGATGAAAATGTATCTAATACTACCTCTGCTTTGTTCCTATATTGAATTTCTGAAGTTTTTAAGATGTTGAGGTCTGAACGCAACCACGTGCGATCGAGTACGAGGCTGCGTTCAAATCGCGATATTTTTTGTTAAAACTTGAAAAATCGTGTTCAAATAAACGGTGAGAAGTAAAACTATCGAATGGGACTGAAGTTATTGTCTTTTCATTCTTATATACCTGAAGGGTGACCTGAAAAATGAATTGAAAACAATAACAAGCATTGTTATTGTTTTTATTTTATCTTCTCCTTCAGCGTGTTGACAAACAATTTATTATTGTTTACTGTTTTTTAATTTGAAAAACGTTTTATTCCCCAGTGCCGTGACTAACGATACCTTGCGGGAAGTTTTAAAGCGAACCAACGAAAGGCAAATACGTAAAGTAAATCATAATTTAACGCGTAACCGAAAGGAACGCACGGTGCGGCAGGGAAAAAATCGATTTACGCCGCGACATTAATGCGGGAGTTAAAGAAAATGAATCCACTTGGCGCGAAATTCGTTCATTTATATACGTATATCTCGGCATCAAATCCCAGCTTCGTTTCCCGCGCATAAAAATTGCCATATTTGGCGGCAAAGTTGAGTTAGCAAAGCCACCGATCACGAACTCGTTAAGGGATTAAGCGCGGGTAAGAACGCCGGCCATAAGTCAGACCGAGTTGCGGACAAGTTGAACTAATAAATGGCCGCGTAAGTCAGGAATTTTTTAAAATTAAGAGGAAACGGACTCGTAACAATTTCGCACTCGAACGAAATATCGCGAATTGCTGTTTAATAAGAGTTTCCCGCCATATTTAACGACGGTCATTTTTTTTTCAAGTTTATTCCAACTAAACTAAATCTTTTTCCCTCGTCGGGATGGGGTGCGCTCAAATTACCAATTAAATCAATTCATCAAAATGAATAATGTATAATTCTTATACTTTAAGACTAATATATGTAATCTAATTAAAATTTCAGTCAATCCAAAATTTTATGCACCTAGCCTTAAACTCATCATAGCGTTGTTTCATGAAAACGCGCCTTAAACTCAAACTTCACATTCTCAAAACGATAACTTATCGGTGTTCCAAAAATGACTGCTAATGGTACGTTAGTGAGACAAAGATATAATCTTTAATAAGCCAGAAAAGGATGCCCAATACTGCCAGTAAGTTTAAGGCGCGTTTCGATGAAGCAACACTTTGATGAATTTAAGGCTGATGTAGTAAATTTTGTATCAGACTGAAAACTTAATTAAATACCATATATAACTGACTATTTAAGACCTAAATTAAATTTTTGCACAGTAAAACCTTTGCCATGAAAATTTAAGTCCCAATCCGACGACTTACTTTCATTTTCATGAAAGACTTACCTCCTTACCTTTTGGAACGCTTAAAATTTTTGGAACGCACGCCGTAACTAACTTTTCCCGAGGCCGGTGTGCGTTTCATTTTATTTTACTGCCCCTTTTAGTGCGCGAAACAGATTGCATATATATCTTCCTTAATGGCAAGAGACGTCACGACTGGACCCGCAAACCGAGACAATCAAACTTAAAGCTCAAACGTCGAGGCGAGCTTAACGTCAAGGTGACGATATTAGATAAGTTTAATAACGAAACTAAGCAGGCTAATAAGAACTCGGACAATCTTAAGGGACAAAAGGGACGGCGCGACCTAAACCCCTCTTATGTCGAACAATCGCGTAAGGGATGAAGATTGAATCGATCGTTCGTAGAACTTGCCTTTGTTCCGCGGCATTCTTAGTAATTTGCATTTCTGTAACTTTGCTTTTGACACAGCCCCCCCCCCCCCAAACAAATTTCCGCCTTAGTTAACGGTACAGAGAGTGGACTACTTTATGTACTAATATCCAGCTTTTTGGTTGTAAATCACAAATGAAATAAAATAAAATAAAATAATATAGATGCATCTTTCAGATGTAATGATATTTTGAAAATAATAAGAGGAAGATAAGTTTGAATTATAGTAATGTTTTGGCAGCATATGCAGAGCATACTTTTTGTTCCTTTCCGTTCCTTAATTTTCCTTGTCCAACTTTCGACTACTTTCCATCGTGCTTTTCGTTAGTTTGTCTATTCATTCCTCCCTACATGTATCTTCATTCAACAGCTCTTATAACGAATTCTTTCACCTTTTATACTATACAAACTATATTCTCCATGAAGTCTAACTGGTTCATCCCTTTCTAGAAGTTTCTTTTTTTCCATTCATTACCACACATCTCTCGAACTACAATTTTTACCCCCTCCCTCCCTCTTCCTAGCCCCATTTTATCCGACTTATCTTGGGTAAGTCGGTTTATACTGACCTTACTAATTCGAAAAAAATGTTATTAATATGATGATAAGTTAAATTGATTAAAATTTCATTAAGACATTAAAAATAACTTACTTTAACGAAATTAATTTTTAATATGATATGTGGCGCAAATATAGAACATAAAAAAATAGTATAAGTGAGATGGTTAGGCCATGTGACCAACCACCTTTGGCCCTCAAAATGGTAACTCTTCAACCTCTAACTTTTTTCGAGTTGAGTATGATATTTTATTCATCATAAAAGTGAAATATATTGGTAGATACACCGTAGCAGGACTACCAATATTTTATTTTTTAGGTGAATAATAGAACCACTTTTTCCTCGTTAAGTAATAACTTAACTTGGAAAAAAGTTGTCTTAAGTTGGTAACCCAAGCCAAAGACCAAGAGCTACCAACCAGAAACCACTTTTTTCGAGTTGGATATGATATTTTATCTACCAACAAAAATTAAATATGTTGGTAGATACTCATAGTAGGGTTATCAATACTATTTATTTTTAAGTTGAATAATAGAACCACTTTTTCCTCGTTAAGTAATAACTTAACTTTGGAAAAAAGTGGTTTTATGTTGGTAACCCAAGCCAAAGACGAAGGGCTACCAACCTAGAACCACTTTTTTCCTCCATAAGCAATAACTTAACTTTGAAAAAAGTGGTTTTAAGTTGGTACACCAAGCCAAAGACCTACCAACCATAAATCACTATTTTCAAGTCTAGTACGACATTCGCTTCACCCTCAAATACTTTTACCAGGCCTACCAACAGACCTTATTTTTTAACGCGAATAAAACAACTCCACTATTTCCAATTTTAGGACTACAACGACGACATCCGGCAGGAGCAAATGTGGGAAATGCAAATTCTCAACACGCAGGGCCGGGAGGCCGCGTCGCAGGGCGTGGAGGCGCCGCTGAGCCCCGCGTCAAGCACCGATGCCGGCGGTTCGCCGACCGCGGCCACCACCGCAAACTCGATAGACGGCCAAGATGATATTCCCAGACCGACGCCCTCGCCGCCGCATCCGGCGACCCTCCGCACTCAAGGAACGGTACTTCAGGCCATGACGTCGACCCTTGGTAAGCATCTTCCGCACATTTTTCCGCCAACCCCGTACCAAACCCACCCTACTACCCCACCCCCCACCCGGTCATAGACACAATGCGGTATTTCAATTTCATACGTCTTCCCCGACGTAACCCGTTGGACGTAATCCAGGACATGGCCGGGTCGTTACGCGGGCCATTTCACCCGGCACTTCGCGATACCCACTTTATGGGTAGCAAGCTCCCGCGGATGTCGTTATTTTTAGATCCGAGAACGCTCCCTTCTGCCGTCGGGACAAACCCCCTCCTCTACCAAGAATCGCACGGATCCTCGTCGGACCTTTCATCTGGAACTCAATTGGAAAGTGGTTCCGAGTCATTATCCGCGACGTCTCGACCGAGTGTAATATAAGTATTCGTGGGGATTCGTGGCGCGTATGAATGAATTTCGTCCGGAAAGGGTGAGGTGGTGATTCAAATTTATAAATATAATTAGGGATGATGATAGTACGGGGTTGAAGTGTAAGGAAATTTCAACTTATGGGAAAATGATGTATTACTTAAGGTGGACCCTGGTAAGAATGAAATATATATGGACATATATGTTGTTCCTTAAATCATATACAGCCATATATGGTCATACATAGTCGATATATGGTAATAATTGAATTGCATATAAGGAAAGCATATACAGCTAGAATATTATATCAATTATTGCCAGATATCGACCATATATATCCAATATGACCATATATGGATTAAGGAAAGACTTATATCCTCATATATGGTCATATATATGTATATATATTAAGAAAAAACATGTATACCCATATAAGTTTCATTTTTCCTAGGGGAATGTCATTGGATGAGCTACTTAGAATGAACATCACCCCCCTAATGATACATTTCTTTAAATATATTGTAAAATAAACATTATTTTAAGACAAAATTCTGGTTGAACATGTTTAGAATTTGATAAATGATATGTTTGAAATGAGACAATTGTAAACTAACCTTTTTTTACATCAAATGGGTGAACGCTTCCTCAAAATATGCTAGTGGTTCCAAAATCATAAGCTTAATTACATTTTTTCCATTGGCCACTTTTGTATCTATATCTATACTTCCAACAAGTGGATCATCCTTTAAGTACCACCTGAAATAAATATCAACATATATATAATAACGAAAATTATTCCTAAAACATCAACAATAAATATCTAATTTAAACCAACTGAATCCATGAATTCAAATTCAAAGTAAAAATAACGGTTGCATTTGGCAACCCAGATGGCAGCACCATCCTCTAATAAGGAATACTGGTATTATTTAAGTATCTATTATTCGATTTTTATTAAACGACTCGAACTTTCGACCAATCGATGTTCCTCCAACTATTAACCCCGTTTAATCCATCTCAACGAGCCCCATTTACATGCCCTACCATATAAGAAGATAAACGGCGGCCCGTCTCGAAAAATATCGATCTCCCCCCACCCACTTCTCTTAAGTCCCCTCAACTTTTTGCCCCCGGCCAACCCTCCGCCAGACTTATCATCCGACCGGTTCGCCTTTAAGATTTAAAGCGCCGCCTAATCTTATTACCATCGCCGGCACAATTCCCAAAAGCGACTGCGGCGATTTCGTTTCGCAACAATTACAATATAAACGCAGCCGTACACGGCAAAGACATGAAAAAGGGGGTCAAATCGATTGTCGGGGGAGGAATTGTCACGCTCGTTCCCAGTCCGGGATGCGACCCGGTTGTTTCTGTGAAAAGGGAAAAGGGTCCGTGTGGAAATTCATTTCAATTCCAAAAGCTAAATTCAACGCCGGGCAGCGCGAGCTTTCCTATCGCTTTTTCAATTCGCGTCTACGTGGGTCGCGCGGCAGCCTGTTGATTCCTCTTCGCAGAAACACATAACTGTAAATATTGGATATTCGGAAAAAGACGACCCCGAAGATGATCGCTGCTCGATGGTCCCGTACAAATTTCTACGACAAAATCGAATTTAATATTTGTATTCCCCGGGCGAGAACTTATTGACATTTATTATGGAGCAACCGTAAAGATTGTTTATGGGCTAAGGGAGGGATGAAGAATTTGGCTTTAAATTCAAATGAAATCTAACGGATCTTCTAGACGAATCAGAGGAAGATATAAATTATGTATTTATAGATTGAATCAAAAGAGATGGGACCAAATTTCTAATCAATTCCCTAGTAGAAATGAAACGTATATGGACATGTATGTTCTTCCTTAAATCGTATATGGATATATATGTTTTTCCTTGAATCGTATATGGTAATCATCGATTTCAATATGAGGAAATTATTAAAATCATGTATGACTGGAATATGATATCAATTATTACCATATATCGACCATGTATATCCATATGTGTCCATATATGGATTAAGAACAAACCCTTTCTTCTTCAGTAACGTGATATCATTAAATTCACTTTATAGGCTTTAAAAGTAAAATATACTGGTAGCCCTATGAGCTACCAACTTGAAACCACTTTTTTCTTCAGTAATTAATATACTTATATATGTATATAAATAGTAATCACTAGTAAAATCAAAATTCCTCATAAAATCACGCGATCGTCGATCATTTCCGGATCTGACTTTCCGATTGATCCAAGGTCAACTTGGGTGAGTCAAGCTAAGACCAATGAAATGATTTGAGGGAGGAAATGGGATAAAAAAATGGAATGGTGGTGTTAAAAGATCGAGAAGACAAGTATTTTGCATGTTACCAGGTGGACGAAAACGGCCACTATTGCCAGGTGCTAGACCGGCAATGTCACCAACCAAAAGAACAGTCATGTCTCTGCTCGCTCGAGCTCGCGCGGCGCAAAACAAAGAGCCACTTCAGCCACCCCCTTCGATCGTAGGTCCGACGCACCAATCAGCCGCGACCGCCGCGCCGTTAATTCAGGCGGCCCTCCAGATGCCGGTGACGAGCCTACAGCCGGGTACTCAGGCCCCGCAGAGCGCCACCAGTCAAATTTCCCAGCTGCAGCTGGCAGCGCAAACGATACCACAGCATAACGCGGTCACGCAACGCCAACCGATCATACCGACGCACACTCAGCATCAGGTTCTGCCGCCGGCGATCCACGGATTGCTCCACGCACAGTGAGTCCCCAATTTTCTTTAATTTAGTTGTACCAAATTGCACTTGTGAGAAGTTTTAGGAATGTTTGAGTGCGTCCAGTTCCATTAGAAGGTGAGTAAACCAAATTTTGGTTGAAAACTGGTTGGACCTGGTTGAAGACTGGTTGGAAACTGGTTGGAAACTGGTTGAACCTGGTTGACCTGGTTGGAAACTGGTTGGAACCTAGTTAGAACCTGGATGAAACCTGGTTGGATCCTGGTTGGAAGCATTTGTTTAGCTTCCAACTAAAATTCGGGTAAGTCATAGTCTAATAGAACTGGACGTACAATTTCTTGCTAGCAAATAAAAGCAATTGAAGCCAACTATATGCTTATCTTATGCTTATGAAACAGTATTGCCAAGATTACAATTACATTAGGCATTAACAAGAATCAATCCAGTTGATTTAAAAATAACACCCCTGCACTTATAAGCTTGTTCTAAATCCAATTTTCAGCACTTCCATCCTTGTCTTGGTTTTTAATTTTCCTATCTTTGCTTCTCGATTTCCTTGCTGAATATTGATTTTAGAATATAGCCTATACTTCCACAATTGGTAACTATACACGCATGTAAAAGGAATGTTTCAAAATTGACTTCCAGTACTACGTTGGAGGGACAAACATATAAATTTGAATAAGCCAAAAAGATTGAAGATAAATCTACCACGTATTGCATAATAAAACAATTGTTACAAGACATTAGTGGAAACTGGTGAACTTTATAAGAGCATTAGATGAAAACTTCCGCTATAATTATACTAATTAAATAATGCTTTGTATAATTGAGCAAAAGCAACTGAGATGCCACAACAGTGACGGAATTATAACGCCTACTGAGTTTGACTACTAAGATCTTTAAGTTTTTAGTTAGTGCCACAGAGCATGCACAATTCTTTTTTCATTCTATAATATAATTTTGATAATTTTAATACATATTCTAGGAAATTCACTCCATCTCGATAAAAGTGAACGACAGATACACGACTATACTAAATTTAGATACACCATTTGACCGAATCACAATTACAATTCCACCATTTCACGGTTTAAGGAAACCCAAATGAATACGACATTACCCTAATCGGTCGTCTAAGAAAAAAGAGAGAAAAGAAAAAGGAGGGTGAAAAAAAAAAGATATCGAGCCACGGAGTAACGTCGTTTCTGATTTGACGGAGACAATTCCAACATGTGTTCCCTCGACTGCTTAATCCCAAGTGATCCATACGACCTTTTCGCTAACAAGGAAATTCCCTTAGGTGCGCCTCGCCGATTCAGATGAAATTTGAGTCCGTTGCCGGAAACTAAAAGCTCCGGCGCACGACTATTTTTTTTCTCTCTCACTCTCGAACTTAATCTCTCGTTCTCGCTCACACAATTGCCTATACCATTTTTATTAAAAAATCAATAAGTCTTTCAATACTTAACTCATGTCAATCTTTAAATTAAATATGAGAATTCACGCTAACTAACGAAACTAAAAGTGTGTTCCAAAATGGTTGCCAATACTGCGTGAGTGAGACAAACATATAAATTAAACTAATTAAACTAACGGAACTAACAAAACTAACAAAACTAACAAAACTAACAAAACTAACAAAATTAACAAATCTAACGAAAAGAAGCCAGAAGAAGATGTACAATACTTCCAATCAATTTTAGAACACGACCTAACAAATCTCTCATCCAAAATATCAAAAAGAATTAAAAGTGGGGGGGGGGGACGCAACTCATTATCGCGCCATAAATTCGAATCATAACACAATATGTGTCGCCTTTTCAGTCACGCTAAATTGCATCAAAGGGTGCCCCCCCTCCTCCACCTTCCACGGCTACCGTTTCCTTCAATCTGCAAGAAAATTAATATAATTTTCCGCTCTTAGTGCCTGTAATGGAAGCACAGTCTCAACGCCGTAGCCGTCCCTCTTGGATGTCGATTTTCGAGGCACGCAAATTCCCTCGTTAAAAGTGACTGGGATTAAGACGTTTGCAATTATAAATCGTCGCGAATTGAGAACGCCGTTGCTTTCAAAATTCAACGCCTAATTCGATATCGAACAATTAAAGTCAAATATAAAAGCGAAGGAATTTGAAAAGTCTCGATTCTTGGGAAGGGCGGAATTTTCGCGTATCCAATGTGGAAAAATAAAAAGTAACCATGGAAAATGATGCCTCTGGTATTCGAGGATCGTGGGCAAATATGAAGATACGAGGATAGAAAATATTACATGATATTCGATACTTTCCGCGTGGTCTATTTTCCAACCGACCCGAGAAGAACCGCATGCCTACGGTCGCTCCCAGTTGGACAACGCGTTCCATCCACTTACATCCGATAGCAGGTGGTCGAAACGCATTGTCATTTCCGTAATGACCTCTTGTTTGGTCGTAAAATCAACTGTAAACCTACCCCTCCCTCCTTCTACCTCCCTATCCGCCCTTAATACCCCACGGCTCCTTAATAACACCGTCGAACGTGAAATGATCACCCCACAAATACGAACGGACATCTCATAATTCAAGGAACACGAGATACCTTTAACGAAAAATATATTAATAAGACTTATTATATATTAAATATAGTAACAATGAGAAAATAAAGGATTTGAAAATGCTAACAGGTATAGCTTCCCTGTTAAAAAAATCTAGCTGGGATCCTACATAGGAATTTGGCACCGGAAATCAGATAGTTTCCTAGGTAGGTTACTAGGTAGTTATAGATTCTTGCCTAGTTTCCTAGCTGGGGTTATATGTTGAAATTTAGGATCAGAGATCAGTTAGTTTTCGACCTAGAACCCTAGGTAGGATATCCTAAATAGGATATCATCTAGATTCCTAATTAGGTTCCTAGGTAGTTATAGGACTTTGCATAGTTTCCTAGCTGGGGTTCTAGGTTGGAATTTAGGATCAGAGATCAGCTAGTTTTCGACCTAGGACCCTAACTAGGATATCCTAAATAGGATATCATCTAGTTTCCTAGGTAGGTTCCTAGGTAGCTATAGGATCTTGCCTAGTTTCCTAGCTGGGGTCCTAGGTTGGTATGTAGGATCAGAGATCAGCTAGTTTCCGATCTAGGTCCCCAATTAGGAAACTAGGCAAATCCTAAATATCTAGGAAACTACCAAGGGTAGTAGCTGATTTCCGATACCAAATTCCTATGTAGGATCCCAGCTTGACTTTTTTAACAGGGTTGGTTAGATTGATCCTTTCAAATAACGTTTTGATCTTCAGTTTCGTTAAGTAATTTACATAAAAATCATAGATATACTGGAGAAATCAATTGGGTTAAATCAGAATTAAATATCCAGCCATTTTTGAGATTACCAGCTTATTGGTAAAATTGGGAAACCAGCTTATTTCTAGACATTTGCTAGATAACTTCCAGATAACACTTAGGTGTTTTTCTGGACTGTTTCCAGCTAATATTCCGATAATTTTTCCATGTGGAAAAACATATAGAATAATTATACAGATGCTGAATCTTAAGGAAATCTGAGATTTTAGCTTCAATTCCAGCTATAAAAATCTTTTTTTTTCTTCCTCATGATTCCATACATTTGTCAGGCATTGATATATTATTTGGACAGAATATAACTGTCCTATTTCGATTAATTTCCTTGAATGAAATGCTTGAAACTGTACTTTTTCCAGGAGAACCGCCGCCGGTGCCACGGTGGTGCCAATCCTGCGGGAGGACTTTATGGCCGGAGTGAATCAGCACCAAGTTCAGAACGTGCACATCGCGTGAATGACCCCGATACTTTACAGCGCGAATTACTATTAATTGCGGAGCAACATTCGATCAACGAAATCCGCTCAGGAACAGCGAACATCCACGAGGGCGACCTCGATATTGCGACGTTGTACATAAATATCAGTTTTATCTCTTTCTTTCTCGAGTTCAATACTCAATTAAGTCTTCCTTTACCTTTCAAATATGTATAGACTGTTTATAAATATATGAACTTTACGGGCAAAAGCTACTTAAACTGCAACTTCCTCGATGAATTTGCTCGGAGAAAATGGGGGATACGGTGCCAAATGGAATATATATTGTTAATTTGTATTAACTTATTGTGTGTATTACGATAAGTGGGCTGAGAAAAATTCTTAGGAAAAATTCAAAAATGTTTGGTTTCATTGTGTAGAAACTCAATTTTTTGTCATAAAATAATGTATAGAGAAGAAAGTACGAACACTAACTTATTTGAAGTTAGAAGAACGCATCGTTCTGTTGGTAACAACACGTTCATGTTTTACTAACTTAAGATGCCAATTTTTCAATCTTTTTCAAGATACTCTTAGTTTATTTGCTAGATTATAGTAAATTATAGTAATTTTTCCAATGAAATTCTTCTCAGTGTACTATTGAGCGAACGGATATTGAGAAACGCTTATAAGAAGGATTATAATATTATTATTATTTGGAAAATTTTAAATCTAACCTTTAACCAGTCGTTTCGAAGTTAAAATAGTCATAATCAAATATTCAATTTCCAAAAATTTAGTTCATTTCGTCATTTTATATTATTTTTAACATTTTTCCAAATTTCCAGTGTCTTTCATCTTTGTCTCATCCTTAAACTTCTGAAGAACCATCTGACATTGCTGAAAAAAGAGAAAATTATTAGAAAAATATTAAAAATTGCTGAGGAAAAGGAAATTGTTCAAAAAAATATTAAAAACTACATTAAAAATAAAACCAAAGTTAAAAGAGATCAAATAAAAACTTGTTAGTAGCACTTTCGGCTACAAAAGTAAAGATTTCGTTGAAATTAAACGAAACTAACGAAACTAACGAAACTAACGAAACTAAGAAAACTAACAAAACTAAGAAAAGTAAGAAAATAACGAAACTAAGAAAACTAAGGAAACTAAACATTTCAAACACCGTTTCTGCAAATTTCAGCAAACTATTCCCACCAAAGATGGCGCTCCTGCTATCCCCACCGATTGCCAAATTACAAGTGGCAATCGATTACGCATTGTATCCCTTTACCGGGCAATTTCAATCCAAACGACAAAGCCTATCCGGCCTATCAAACATCAATCGTCATATTCTCCGACTCAACCGTTAATTCATCGAGGAAGGACAACTTTTCGGCACGTATCCGACGGGATTTGGGAGGGGGAGAGGGGGTAAAGTTTCACCCCGTAACATTACCCGCTAATTAAAATTCCAACGACGCTTTCGTTAACGACAAAATGTTAATCGCCGTTTAAGTTGGTCGTTCCGAAGAGGAAGCGTTTCGCGCACTGTGATACCAGACCTTCGTTGTTTCAATTGCGAATTCAACTTCGTTTATTAATAAAAGCAATAACCGCAATAACGACCGAGATGGGAACGGAACCCCCCACCATACCCTCCTACGCCACGTGGGTGAAAGCAAGGGAAAAGTGGTGGGGGAAGCGCAAAAGTAAATCGCGCGATGGGTTTAGGAACGCCGTGGTACGGGGGAGCGAGAGAGAGGGAGATAGGCATGCGAGGGAACAAAAAGTGGGACGGCACGATTCGTTTCCGATTCCCCCCCCCCCCAACCAAAGTACGGAGAATCTTGCGTAATTCGAAAGCAAACAATACGTGACGTTGATCATTAAAGTTTCCCCCGGGGGGAACGGCGAATATTTTATGAAACCATAACATTTATATATGCGGTACGTTTGTACAAAGTATCTAAGTTGGGAAACGCTGTTGACTTTTGCTCGGTACAACTTCGTATTCGAACGTAATGTTTTTATGTATTTTCCCCAAGACCTTCGATTTGAACGACAAAACAAAATGAGGAGGGGTAAAACTGGAGGGAGGGATTTTTAACGACACCGGGGTAATCGCTGACGACGTTTCGGATTGATAAAAGACGCAATTAAACATGTAGTCAAAGAAACGTCTCAATCGCATCCGTTAAATCGCGTTGGATTAACGTCGAAGGAAAATAGAAAAGGAGCTTAAGTTGACGATTAATAGGTGAAAACGTGATTTAAACCTGTATTAAACGTGGATTGTACGTTCTGTATTTCTTGTAAAAATGAATTGGATCGAAGTTTGGTTGAAATATTGTTAAATATATGTTAAAAGTGATAGGCTGAGGTAAATTTCAGTTGATTTTCCATTAAGAAACGTCTTTTGAACTTTTTATAAACCTCTTTTGTACTTTACATTAGTGTAGAAACAGTGGGGATGTATATTTTTGGCTAATTTTGGAAAATCATTGCACTTCGAAGTAACGAAAAAGTCAAATTTGAAATATTTTTTATAGGCACAATAATTTTTTTCATTCATTACAATTTTTTCCTTGAAAACCTATTGAATCGAACAATTCATTTTTATTTAATGTTCAAATTTGGCGCGGAAGCGCGCGCATTGTGTCTGACAACTGCAACTTCACGTTAAGCTTTCGTCTATAAGAATGGTTGCGCGCGCATCCTACCCAACAACTGCAACTTCACGTAACTGATAATAAAATTTGAAATAAACTTAAAAACTTGAAATTAACGTTAATTTAACGATCTTTTTCGATAATTTCATCGACGTTATTTCGATATTTAAATAGAGGGTGTGTTCCCTCTCAGAAAAAGAGAAAAATAAAACATCAAAATATCTTCAATGTTAAGAAAAAAAGCGTTTCTTCTTGCACACGTATAAATAAGCAGAAAAATAAAACTATTTAACGGTTTAAGAATAAGAAGTAGAAGACTTGTTCCCGACCGGGCCGCTAACGAAAGATTTATTTTACGGATTGATCGGGAAAGATTTTAGGAACGAAAACATTCACACGGACCAAATCGCACCTGTTTTAGCTAATTGTTAAAAGAAAGGAATAAATAAAAAAGAAAGCTACAACTTATCGTAGATCCAAGTGAATATCGCCGTTGCCCGTATTACAATTCGAATTGTAAAAATTGTAACGTGCACAGTATGTAACACTATTATTACGAGCACCGAAATTTTACGATTTAGTCTTGTAAAAATACAGTACGTAGAGTAAAAGAGAAGAATAAAGTAACAGGGGGAATAAATGCGAACGAAATTGTACAGATTAAAGCGCAATTCAGATTACGTGTAATATTTACAATTCGTATTGTAAATTATACAATGCAACTTGTAATATTTAAAAGGGATGCTAATTTGTTCGCGACATAAATTGTAATTGAAATAAAAAAAAAAGTCATGTTATAAGCTTCGTCAAGTAAATCATCGAAGGTATTTCAAATTTTACAATGCAACACTTTGATATCCATGGAAGTTATTTATAAAACGATACGATTTAAATTGCAAAATTTACGATTCCATATTGCAACGAAATTGTAAGACTTCAATGGAGAATATTTTTATCGTGATTAATTGAAATTTTAATGGTTGATAAAAAAAGCGTGATTACAAAAGTTGCAGCTTATATCGTAAGTTTTGCGACCGAAATTGTAAATTGAAGATTAAATTTGAATTTTTATTACGTGAAATATTTAAGGCTGTGATTGGTGAGAACGACATTTTCTATGTTAATATTGTATAACAAGATAAACAATATAAAATGTTTCTCTGTTTAATTCAAGTTTGAAAAAACTTTCAATTATTTTCCTCTTATTTACAATTAAAGTTGTAATTTAAAACCATACTTTCATTGTAAATATAACAACTTGTAATGTGATTTTAGTTAAACTTTTTACATTTAAGTGAGAACACAATTGCATTGTAAAATGTAAATGTCAAA
The DNA here is from genome assembly GCA_022817305.1 of Leptoteleia sp. ZL-2020. Lineage (NCBI taxonomy): Eukaryota > Metazoa > Arthropoda > Insecta > Hymenoptera > Scelionidae > Leptoteleia > Leptoteleia sp. ZL-2020. The sequence continues at coordinate 29,114 of JABFPN010001075.1, forward strand.
ATTGATAATATTCTACGGTAGTTTTGTAAAAATAAATGCTAAAGTGAAATAATCACAATGTACATTGTAATTACTATAATTTACTTTGTATCATAAACTGTTACACTATCATTTCAACTATCAACGTATTTTATGGTGAATCGAAACCGAAAATTTAATAAAAAAAAAAAGACCCAAAATATTTTTCTCGCCGAATCACCATTGCAAGCCTCGAAAGTTGGATCTTGATTTGTCTTCGCAAGGGTTAGGTGAAAGGATTTGTTCCCACTTAGAGATTGACAAATGTTGTTGAATTATATAGCGCAATAATTGGCTCCACTTCATGTTTCCCATATATAGATGTTACTGATATGCATACGCTGAAAGAAATTTATTAGTAAGTGAAATAGTAATTTGTAAAAATTCGAGGATATATATGTGCATTGGTAGTATTCGTTATAATATTAGATGGTCAAATTTGTGAATTATATTTTGAAATTGTAGAGAGATATGTTATCGAGGAATAGAATATGTTAATTATATTAGTTATCACTTACCAGTCATTACTTACCAGTCATTATTCACTAGTCATCACTCACTGGTCACTACTCACTAATCACCACTCACTACTCACCACTCACTAGTCACTACTCACTAGTCACGAATCACTATTCACCACTCACTACTCACCACTCACTAGTCACTACTCACCACTCACTAGTCACTACTCACTGGTCACCACTCACTACTCACCACTCACTAGTCACTACTCACCACTCACTAGTCACTACTCACCACTCACCACTCACCACTCACTAGTTACTAATCACGTGGTTTACCACTACTCTATGTCGCCACATAAAAAGTACTCAACTTCATCAAAATATAATATAAACATGAGAAAGGTGTGACTTAAAATTGTCTTAGTCTTAAAAACCCATGTTTAGTTACTTTTATAAGTACATACAATAAAGACCTATATTTCTCAACAACTTATTGTAATGGTAAACCATATAACTCATCAGGTAACAAGTTCTATTCCCTGATATAGTTCCAATATTTATTTTATCTAAAATACACTATGATATTATAAAAAAAAAATACTATAAATGTACAAAAAATACCCCCTCGTTATTATAAAATACCGCGGCAACTACTAATAACTCTCTCTCACTGTATACGTGTATACATATATAGATTTATAAAGAAGGAGAGTACGTGGCAAAGTGAAGAACGTCGGATATTATTTCGCCTGAACGATTTTAAACCGCTGTTCTTTATGTATGGCTGTTAAATATGCAGGATTTGAAACCGTGAAATAAATTTTAATGTAAGAACGAACAGTGTAGTTATATATACACACACGCACACATTCAAACACACATACACAAATTCATATAAACTTACACATATGTGTCTGCTCACACAGGCAAATATGTATTAATAAACACTAAAATTCTTACTCAAACACATATCAGTACACCACAAGCACCCAAAACACACACACACAAATATTTTTTTGTTTATAATTATGTATAAATAATTTTTGATAAAATTATATCTTCGTTAATGCAAAATGATATAAATTTATTTAATTTTAATCAAGCAAATTATTGAATAAATTTAATAAATTATAATCACAAATTATTTCAACTCGAACCATTATTTTATTGTCATTTTATCCAAAATCCTCGCGATTAAAAACGATTATCTCCCGGCCATTCTCCCCTATGTGCATTTTAATTTTGTATCACGATTGCCAATCATTGTTATTAATTCCTTTTATTCGTCTCCCCGATCGAATATATAATTTAAAACGTTGATCCGATTGTAATTTTGAAAAGTTTATTGTTCGCGAAATGCAGTACTTGCGGGAATATCGCACACGAACACACCTCCCCTCCACACACTTATACACCCACATACACACACATACACACATCGCTGGTAGAGGAATTAGAATAGGATACCTAAAAAGAGAATATCGTTTGTTAATTAACACACAGTAGCTTCCAAAATTTATGACAAGGTATTATAATTGAGTCGCTGTGTGCTAGCGCCATCTAGGTGCCCTCGTGGCAACTATTCTCCCTCCCCTCTCACTTTTTTTTCCTATGTTATGCCAGGATAATTTCGTATTGATATAAAATCAAAAATTCTCATGGGAATGAGTGGGAAATGCGACCGAATTGTAATTAGAAATAATTAATTAATTAAAATAATTTAGTTGACAATATCGGTAATTGATATTAATTAAATGCTGTTTGGTTGGAAGAGTCGCGTAACAAGTACCATTGAGATATGGGGGAAATTTTTATTTAATGTTCGCTTTGTTTCAAATGATTTTTTTTCAATATTTATCCAGCGTGAATTGGATATTTAAATAATAATAATGATTCGTGTCAAATAATTTTTAACTTTCATATTACCATGGTAAAAATGAAACATAAGTGACATCCTTTTGTTATGTATATAGTTTAAATACATAAAATTTGATTTATATAATTATAATAACAAAAATAATAAGAATAATAGTTACACAATCATAATAATAATAATATAAAATAATAATAATATATGTTAAACATATTTAGTTTAAAATATGTTGAATAAAAATCGAACAAATTATTATAATCCAGTAAAATAAAATAAAATTATTATTTACCTTGTAACCTTTTTTTAACTGCGTGTTATTACTGTGGCAAGAAAATATCTTGGTATAAAATTTTATCTATTAATGATCCAAATCAATTAATCTCCTGGTAAATCCTTTAATCTTCTTGTAAAATTAAAAACATATTTTATCCAAATGTCACGTATTCCACGAAAATATATCCTTTATCTGAAACAATTCATTTGACATATTGAAATTTACAAAATTTCAACCGTGACCTTCGAGTATTACAAAATAATGCAAAGCCCTTTTTCTTTCATCCTATTATAATGAAATTCTAAATATTTTTCAATATTCAAATTATAAAATTTCTAAATTTGCAAGATAAACTATGTAATACCAGCAAAAAATTACATATAAAATAATAAAACTTCTAAAAATTATACAATTTTTATTATAAATAAAATAAAAATACAATAAAAAAGTATTATAAAATAATAAATAAATATAAAATATATAAAAAATATATATAATATGAAAAATAAAATACAAAACAGATACTACATTGTTTTTGCAAACATATATATATATCAAATGAGTTATAATAAGAAAAAAAAACAGTTACAATGTATTAAAATAGATGCAAAATATAATTTCCATTTTTTTAACCTAAAAAGATAATTCAGAAAAAAAAATTAACATAAAACACTGCACGTACAACGACTCAATTATCAAACTGGTCAAAAATCAAAACACTGCGATGAAAATCACGAAAAAATGATATATTTATTTATAAATGTATAAATATGAATATATGAGAATTATATTGAATATGCATAGACCATTACAAGATCAAGTGTTAAATTATGCAAACAATGTTATTACCCTAAAGTGTAAGAAGAGGACAAATTTGAATTGCATTAAGGAGGTTTCAAATAGAAATTTTATTTTAGTCATAATTGAAAAAAAAGTTTATAAACAAATTTTGTATGACGATAAACAAACTTTCTGTGAATTGAACAAAGATAATATAGCTATATATAAATAAATAAATATATATATATTGAAAAATTGATATGTAAAAGAATAGAATCCACGTTCAAAAGTGTGCTCCCAATACAAAAACGACATATTAAAGCCCTAACCTTAAAACCGATTGTGGTTTTAATTACAATTATTGCACATTTTTGACAATAAATTTAAGAACACTCGGTTACCACGAATAAAAATAAAAAAAAACCTAAGTTAGATTAGATTATTCGCTGCTAAAAATATTCCATACAATTCTCTTTTTAATCTTAAAAAAAAAAACAATTTCAAAAAATAAAAATAAGTAATTAACTGAACAAAACTATTCAATTGCTCTTTAAAAAAAAGAGAGAGAATTTTATATAATAATTATAACAGCGACACTGCATTTTAAATGTTAACTAATAAACTGTTGTAAAAATTTATAAAATTTTGATAGGTACAATGTAACAAATTAATTAATTGCAAAAAAAGTATTATTTTAAGTAAGAAATAAAATTTGTATATGGAACCAATATGTAGTACAATTTAAAAGGAAAATTATTTATTTAAACAATCGCTTTGTTAAAAAAAAAGCAATTACCTCGTTTAAAATCAGTTTTCACTGTTAGGTGTATTTCAAATAAATTGCGCCAAATTTTATAACCCCCTATCTAGCGTATAGAAATTTTCGTCGGTGTGACTCGAACTATTTTGGTGTTTTCCTTGCTAAAATTTTATCGATTAAAATTAGCAATAAAATAACGTTTGATCATCGTCGATGAGATATGAGACGTTAAAATAAAAAGATATAAAATAAAAAAAAAAACGATTAGAAATAATTATATATATATATATATATATATATATATATATATAA
>JABFPN010001076.1:0-33592 GCA_022817305.1 Leptoteleia sp. ZL-2020
TATAGTTGACGCCAAAACCAACTATAATATAGAGTTGCGGTGGAAATAGTTCTGATGACTGCAGTTATATTTGTTACAACTGTATTTACAGTTATTACAACTAAATATGTCACAACTCTACAAATTTACTTCTGATAACTTTGTATATTTCTCTCAGTGCATATAGTATATTTCTTTATTTTGTTAAATTCAATGCAAAATAATAAAATTGAATGCAACACATCAGGAAACATACGAGCATAATTTTTATTATTCATCTAAGCAACTCGAATTATCTTATCTGAACGTTTTCATTTAGTCGAGGGTTATTAATAAACAAATTGAAATGAATATGAAAATCAGCCGGACAAGGAATAAGCCTTGCAATGGTTTATAAAAAGTGTACTGTAATTAGAAACTGCGACGTCGAGTCGCCGATACGTCTACCGGTGCGATGTGTTATTAATAATAAAGCGATGCATATGCCGAGCAGAAGCTGCCGCTTGAAATCGTCATAAAAGCAAACAATCAACGACACTATTATTCCGCATCGATTACCAACATACACTGACAAAAAAGTTGTCATAAAAATTGCCATATCTTCTGTCGTTGGAACTCGCAGAAAAATAAAGAGTTAACTTTATCATAAAAAATTGGATTCCAACCCCAGAAGACAATTTGTCAACATACTTGTAATAAAATATGAAATAAATGTTAAAATAGAGTAATTTTTCCTATAAATTTATTGGAATAAATGCTTTATTAATAAATATTAACTATTTTATTTTTCTGCGTGAAGGATATTGTCTACAGTGCACTGTAAAATATGCTATCTTGAATCAAGTAAAATCGAGTTGAATCAACTCGTTTTCTGAGTCAAATACGATCAAGATTATTTATAATTTGACATAGTTCATTTTATTAATACAAATAAACTATCTTTTGAGTTTAATTAACTCTATGTATAATTGGTAAGGAAAAATATTTTATTTAATAATTTTATAAAAAAATCTTTTCATAATCTCGCCTTGGCTAGGATTTGAACTCAGTAGGTACATATTTTAACATGGAGTTAAAACTTAAACCACTGCGCCAACGTCACTGTTTCGTAACGTGAGATATACACCGACTGTCATTTCACTAATTTCAATTATTCAATTTGAATACAGAGTCAATTCAACTATATAGATATGGGAGATTTAACTCGAATATGGTTGTTTCAAGTACGCCTTCATCAACTCTACCATCCAGTTGGAAGCACTCAAAAATATTTTTTCAGTGTGTTTGCTATTTCACCATACCATTTTAATAAAATTTTATGTATGACATAGTAAAATATTATATTCAGTACGGTAATATATATGGTAATATATTAATTGCCATAAATCCTGGAAACTTTACAAGATCGTATAAAAAGTTTTACTATGTCATGCATAAATTTTTACTGCAATGGTATGATAAAATATCAGACACTGGTAGACAATATCCCTCCAACGCCAGAAGTTGTAGTAATTTTTATTATAACTTTTATCCTCAGTGTACAATAATTACGCCTATTGGCCAATAGCCAATCTAGTTTAATAATGGTGCCTTTCCTTATTCAATGTCTTTTACAAATTGCAATTAAAAACGAAGAGTAAAAAGTGTAAACAACTTGATTAATGATGACAATTAAATGTGATCGTCATGTTTATTTTCATGCCATATGTTCTTCGTTTTTTCTTTTTCTTTTTGTTCCTTGTAATCCGTTATTGGCACTGACTTGGCAGAAAAAGAAATAATCAAATCTAAATATTATATACATTCACAGAAAAATATTGAAGTATAAAGAAAAAAAAAAACATTGAAATGTGTGACATCATAATTGATCGTTCACATATATATATACATGTATTTTAATTCATTAATAGCGTTTGCTTTCTTACGTACATTAAATGGAATAGAAAAACTTCGTTGACTGATATCGTACCATTATATTTTGTGATATTAGTTAAATTTATTTATGTTTTATTGGAAAATGAATTTAAAACCGTTTAAACTTTTTTTCTACTTTTTTTTATGAACTTAAGACCAACTTATACTGGAAGAAATTAAATTAATTTCCTTTAGTACTTCCAGTATTTCAATGGAATACAGCAAACTCGAGATGTTAAATGGTATTAAATAATAATTAGAATCATTTTTTTTGTTCTAGTGTACACTGAGAAAAATATGACAGGAAAAATTACTGTTTTTAACACTGTGTTCAGATACATGTTGGTTTTTATATAAACATTACGGTTTTCTTTAAAAGCAAAGAAATTAATTTTAAAAATATATAAATGAAACAGAAATTTCTTCCTCTAAAAAACTGTAAATTTTACTGAAAAACTAATATAGATGAGAGTTAACACTAGAACGACCAGACAGTTTCTAAACAAGGACAATCCGAATTACAGAACCCTGTGTTAGAAAGAGAGGTCAGCAGTCAAAATGACTGCTTTGGTCGTTCTAGTGTTAATAAACTGGTCATGTATTGGGAAAAGTTGAAAAATCGAGTTAAAATATCAAGTATGACCTCGTATCTATTTAGAAGACGAAAAACTGAGTGATTATAGACTAGGGCGGAAATTCTCCTCCCATATATGGGTCCGATATAAGGCCTTCAGAAGGCCCTATTTGGACCCATACAGGTTTAACCTGGATAGGTTCATATAAGGATATCCGGCTAAGCTAAATATCTCGTATAGGCACGCCCTGACTAAACCTTCCTTGGTCCCAATTTTAAATACACCAAGATAATAATAATAAACTCAACAAATAATTAAATGGCAAATAAAGAAAAATGGGGGAAGGAAAGGAGAAGTGGAGAAATATCCCTACAAAGCCTATTGGCCAGGCCGATATAATTTCGGTGATAATTTTAGGGCGTTGTTGTTGAGCGTTAAAGCTCTGCACGGAAAAAAAGTATTCCCTTTGGTAGATAAATGAATTTATCTAACCATTTTTAAATAATTTAATAAGAATTTATTCTATTTGCAGAAAGGCATAGATATTAAATGGACTAAAATGAATATTTAAAAGTTACATAAACTGTATGGCTGATTCAGCCATAGAATGATCTAAGAGGAACTGAACATAACCTCAATATGTCAACGAAAATACTTGGATTGCACTGTGTTTTGGATTACATAAATTTGTATGGCTGATTCAGCCATACTGTGTATGTAATTCAAGAAACTCGCTAGGTTAGTTTTCATAAATTCGACTCACATCAATTTCTTTGGCTACGATAATTATCATTTCTAATTATCTTAATAATGGCCAAACAATATACCTAACTTACATAGAAATTTAGTAGTGCACCTCATATTTTTTTTTCCATGTGCCCACACGAAATGTGCGCACGACGAAACGGTGGAAAAGCTGCGAAATGCAAATGAATGGTGGAAGGGGCCGTAAATAGCGCGGGGCAATTATTTTTACGAGCCGGGCTCCTGAAATGATGTTGCATAAATCGTGCTTTATGAAGGCGAAGGCGCGATCGGTATCTTCCGAGTTGGGCGATTTTCAGCACTCAAAAGGATCGGGGAGGTTGCGCCGGCAAAAGGCCACCAGCCTTGAATATACCCGGCGAGTGCGCAATCGCGGCGCGTCAACGGCACCGGCCCCGGTATTTATGGCAAATGCGACCGGGCCTTGAGAGAGGATGGCGTCCGCGCGCGCGGCCACCCCCCGCCCCTTACGGGTTTCGCCCGCTCGGCGAAAGGTCATCCCGCGCTTTGTCCGTTGCGTCACGTGAAAGTGTCTCTAGCCTAGATTCCAATCATGTGCAACTCCCTCCAGACGGCCGCTTGCCCGCCAATTATTCCGCCGCGGTCCATTTGGCAACCATTCGCATTTGGAACGGCGCGCTCCACTTTTTCGCGTATTTTCGGCAAGTTTTTGGCGTTGCGCAAAATTCGGCCGCCCTCGGCCATTGGTTCCACAACCTGCGCTCACCTTTTCTTCCACTCAGTATTTCTTTTCTTGTTATTTTCGTTAGTCTTCGTTGACCAAGGAAGGAACCCTAATAAAAAAATTAACCGGGCGATAACCGGGCTTGTAATGGTTCGCCAGCCAGGGGCCTGGGCAGATGACGCCACCCTTCCTGACCAGTGAAGGGCGAACCATTACGTGCCCGGTTACCCCGCCCGATCAATTTTTACTAGGGAAGGTTGAGTAAGGGTGTGCCAATGTCGGATATACCTAAGCCAGGCTTACTAAGGTCCTTCATACATGAACTTATCTAGGTAAACCTATATAGGCACCCAGATAAGACCTTCTATATCAAGATCCTTTGTAAACATAACTATGAATGCCAAAAATAAGCCAAGTTTGACCTTTTCGGACAATCCTAGATAGGGTACGTTTTTAACATTGAACACATAAAAAAACAGTGTTTGTAAATACTTGAAAGATCAAATTAATGAAAAAACAATAATAAGAAGGGATGTAAATGGAAAACAATAACAAAGTCGGGGACAACCTAGATATTTTACAGATTATATTTAGCATATTTAGCTATAGAAAGTCAGACAATTTTAAAAATAATTTTTTATGCCAATCTAGGACCTTCCCAGATTTGCCTAGTTAGACATTCAATGGGTTGAACATTGCATACCCAGTTGGGACCGAAGTTCAAAGGCCTACCAATATCGAAACATAAATTTCGGAACTCAAAGTCAGGGCTGGGAATCAGTCCAGTATTATTTATTAAGGAGTCCTACCGAGAGCCAGTAAACTTATATTATAACCTCCCAGATAAAAATTAAATCGGGCATGCCCTATCACATATAGGACCCCAATGGGGTTGAAACGTGGAATACCTGAACAACGGTTTCCTGATTTGAACCCTATAAGGGACTAACCAGGTACACACTGTATTTGAACACGTAATATGGCGTCCAAAGCTGGCCCAAACAAGGACAATTAACTAATCGGGCACCGGTAAAGAACGTAACGCTCGGCATCGGTCAGGCACCCACCAGCTCTCCATTTTTGATTAGTACAAAAAATGGTTACCGATCAGGGCCTTATCAGATATTCCAAAATTAACCATATTGTCCAATTATTGTGGACACCATTTCAGGACCAAATCAGGATAACAGAGTTAAAGCCATTTATGATGGAAATGGGCTCGGATTAGTTCGATCTTACGAGCGTCGCAATAGCCTAATGGTCAAGGTGTTAGGACACTTCAATAGGTGCGATGTTCGATTCTCAATGACGGCAATTTTTTCTAAGCAAAATTTATTAGGCGAATAAAAATAGACACGTTCTGTGAATGCCAATTATTAAAATATCAAGAAAATTCTCAGTTTACCAACAATGTCAGTAATTTTTATTAATCTTTCCTCTCTGTCTGGATAACAAATAAAATCCCTCGTGGGCCCCGATTTGGTTCCAATTTGGATCCTCATTGGGCCCTTATACATACCAAGCGTTACGAACTGATACGGCGCCCTATTTGGAGACCAAATCGGTGCCTAATTTGGAAACGGGGAAAACGAATCAGGGCCACATCTAATTCCATGCTGAATTCCTACTTGGGCTTATATATAATGCCCCACGTGGTATCCTCTCTAAAGCCAGTCCAAATGTTGGACCCATCTTTTCGATCGAATACAAATTGAAACTAATTTCAAGAGTTACGTGAAATATTTGGACTTTGAACCGCTCGTAATTCAGATCTGATTGAACACTCAAGTTGGGATATTGACATTAGAGGTAATTTGAAAGTTAATTCGGTTTTAATCACCGTCAAGCTAATGTCAAACTGTGAAACGGCTGACATGCGCGCAGCCGACACTAACGCGTAGATTTCAATAAGTTTTGAATAAGGTCACCGCCAGTGACATGGAACAGAGAATTCAACGAAATTGAACTCCAGTGGAGTCCAGCTCGGACTATTTATTATATACAGATTACACACTTTATATAGAAAGTCACATTCACTCTCAGCCGAATGATTATGACAATCGTTGTAATGATTGCGGCATTTGTCTGTTATTCTTCCATGTAATTTCAAGAAATGATCTTTGTAAGCAAACAGAGCTTTGGATAACGCATAATTGGAAGTTGTTTCATTCCAACTTTGTTGTTGAAATAAAAAAAAAAACCGTGAACAAAAATTTTATATAGCTGGCATATATGTTTTCAGAAACACGCCCGCATATATGCCTGTATATATGGCAACCTATATACATTTTTTCATGGGAAATACATATTCCCTTTGATGGTAACACATGGAAACATAAATTAGCTTCCAGGCAACAAATTTAAACATTGTACAGTTGAGTTACCAGCAAAAATTAACATCACGCAACATGTGTACATCTTTTTCTGAAAAGCAGTCAACATATGTGACGTAACGCCAACTTTTAAATAATCATTTGGAATTCGTGCATTGAATACATATACTTAACGATTTTAAACGGTGGAAATTTTACTTCTTTAAGTTTTTTTTTTTTTCTCCACATTTTAACGTATCTTTCGCTTGATAAATAAATCTATTGAAAGAAAAAGAAGAGAGAAACGATTGGGCAATGAAAAATTTATCAGACATTCATGTCGCAATTCGGTTCTGACGATTGTCTAAATTATATTTAGAAAAATCTTTCGGTATAAATAATAATACATTATTTGTATTTTCACTGATAATGTACATTTGATACAAATAAATTTTTCAACACGTTTCTGCTGATCATGTTTGTTTAATACGTATCAATTGTTCAAATATTAGTTGCCTTATTTGTTCGCGTTAATATTTTATTAATGGCAAACCAATTTGGGAATACCTAAACAGTTTGGGATTATAAATTAGTTTTTCAAAGTACAATAGGATAAATATGTTGGAAGCAGATTTATTGTTGGACAATTTACTAAATACAAGATTAAATATTAAAAAAGAATAAGACTGTTATTCATTTTTTGCAAATGAGCAAGAGTTAAACATTGTTTTTTTAACTTCTTTTTTTTGGTATTGCAAATTTACTCCCCCCCCCCCTCCCCACTCCGCCTCAATTAATCAAAGTTTTTTTTGTTAAAATACACCGCAATGTGTTTTAGTCATTTAAAAGTATCGTTAAGTCTAATTTAAACTATATTAAATCTTAAATTCATTAGAATAGTGTTGGTTTTTCATAACAACCAACTAATTTCACATTATTACATTTTCAAAAAACTAAATGCTTATCATGGGAATTATTATGAAGATTCATCATTTTTCATTATTATCAGAAATCTTATTAACAAGTGCCTACCTACGTTTGATTAAAACCTTAAATGTTGTATATAAAAATAATAGAAGCGAGTGATTTGGAAATATCAAAGAACCACAAATTTGAACAGTCTGAAACACTTTATGAGTCAATTAAAATAAAAATAGTATGTTCAAAATATTAAATTGGCCTGCCAAAAGAGGCAAATAAGGCTATAAAAATATTTATAGATTTTGTTCGGCTTCCTGTTATTAACATTTGATAAACCTGTTGAATGTTTTGTAATTACATCTAGAAAATGTGAAAAACAATGCTATTTAAAATATAAATGACGTTAAATAGTCAAACACGATCCAGCACGTTGCTAGCAAATTAGACACAGTTGAAAAAATTGAAAAATTACTATAACAAAATATTACTATAAATTACAACTGATATTATTATAATAAAACGTGTCTGCACATTTTTTTTTATATATTGTCAGCTTTCAATGAACAATTGTCAACAAACTGACACGTTTTGCCAACTTAAGAGAATAATTTTTGCAATTTTTGCAACTATACGACCAATTTACCTAACAATGTCAGTAATTCTTATTAAATCATTTATATAATTCTATATTCTGCGCAATAGAAATATTTCAAATTTAATTATAACTAATCTGTTTTTTTTTTTTATCAATATTTTATTATTGTCATCTGATATCAATGTATCAAAGGACAATATAATATTATTATTAATTTTTTTTTAATGTCAGTTAAATTCTTTTGATAACAAATTAAATTTATTTTAAATTGAAATGAGAATCTCGCTCTTTTTTAAAAAAAGAATACCATTTATTTATAGTTCAAGCTTTTTTCCTCGGAAATTTGAACGAAATATCATTTTCGCGATATTCTTAATGGAAAATCATTTTTAATCGACAAAGAAGAGGGAGAGAGAGAGTGAGAGAGAGAGTGAGTGAGTGAGAGAGACAAAATTGTCAGTTGTTTTTCTATCTATAAAGATATTAGTAAATATAATTGAAATAAACTCTCGGCCAATGGTTACGCAATGTGGCACAACAACAATCGGCAATCGTTCGATTATTAATAATGATAAATATCAACCGCGTTAATTTAATAATTCAGAAATAGAGCTGAAAACGTGAAAAAGCGATAAAGAAGTGTGACGAAGTGTTAAATTGCTCCTGTCCGTCAATCAAAGTCACATTGCAATTTATAAAGGAGTAAACTCTCGAATACCCCCCTCCCCCACCCCCACTCCCACCTCCATTATTCTTTTAACGACTCCAAATCAAACTTTCAATAGCGTGGAAACTTTTTACAATGCATCACAAGTATTTTAGGAGCAAGATAAATAAGTTCCCATGATGAGAGAGAAACTGATGAGTCAGAACCCTGATAGGCCGGTGGTTAATTGCGATTTTGTATATGAACCTCAGACCTCGTATCAACTCCGCTCCCCGATGTGTGTCATTCCGTGCAATTCTCCATTGTTATTAATAACCGGCTCGTTTAATCGCTGATACTATCATAGTACTGACGAAGGAAACGGGTTGGTTTTTTTCTCTCTTAAATTAAAAACGTAAACAAATATTGTTTGATAACAGACGAAAGGTCGTATCAGCAAAACAAAAACAATAGCAATGTTTGGTATTGTTTTTAATTGTTTCCAAATATCCAATATTATTGTGTTTAGAAACAAAAGGAAATGCTGAACGATGACAATGTGACACCTTGCATTTTCGGGAACAACTTTAATATTGTATAAATCAATTTCTGAAGAGTACAAATGTTATATTATGTTCCATATATTCTAACAGTTATACTTCTCCCATATGGTCCAATGAGCGCACATAGCTTTTTAAACTCTTAAAAGCATTGTTCAAACATTTATTTGTATGTTAAATGTTTTCTCCAAAAATTCAAAGTTAGACCTTATTATCACTGATTGCTTCATATATACATTACAACTCGTCAAATGGCATTAATCTCCGTGCTAAAATTGGTTTAAATTTCGCATTTTTCAACACGTTTCATTTATTCAGTTCCATCATGTCATCATTGCCCGATTAACAGTGCAGCGATACACGGAAAAAAAATATGAAGTGCACTACTAAATTTCTATGTAAGTTAGGTATATTGTTTGGCCATTATTAAGATAATTAGAAATGATAATTATCGTAGCCAAAGAAATTGATGTGAGTCGAATTTATGAAAACTAACCTAGCGAGTTTCTTGAATTACATACACTGTATGGCTGAATCAGCCATACAAATTTATCTAATCCAAAACACAGTGCAATCCAAGTATTTTCGTTGACATATTGAGGTTATGTTCAGTTCCTCTTAGATCATTCTATGGCTGAATCAGCCATACAGTTTATGTAACTTTTAAATATACATTTTAGTCCATTTAATATCTATGCCTTTCTGAATACTTTTTTTTCCGTGTACAAACGACCCGCGAGATTCACCGAAAAATAAACAAACAAAATAAAATTAATGCATACGCATGTATGATGTGCGCGCGCATTGCACATTTTAAGGCCACGTCTCATCTTTTGTCACAAGTAATAAGAAATGTCGGGCTTAAATCATGCCCATTGAATGGCTCGCGGACAAAACAATTTCATCTTTTTCAGCCGGGGGAAAAAAAAGTTAACGAACAAGAGGTCACCGATTGTTCACCTCTTGAGAAATCACGCTCGCAAGCATGACGTCCTTGTTTTTATCATCGTCATTATTATTATTATTATTATTATTATTATTATTATTATTATTTATTGCATTTTAAAATAATTATTTACCATTGTTTGTGTGGCAAATAATGAATTGTGCAAAAATAAATGAACGAATGGTAGCTTTTAATAAGAAAAATACTGAAAAATTGCATATATGATTATCGTTTTTATAATTATTAATTAATTGATTAATTAATATGAGAATGCTTAATTTCTCGAAGATATCCATAAATGAATGTGAAATATGTTACATTTTACTACAACTCGTTTCTCAGTGTGTATTCGTGTAGATAATGTTATTTTATTAGACGAATTATCTGTGAAGGATTGTGCAATTTTGCATGCGGCTAATTGTGCGCATAACGAAGAATGATCGATCGAACCGAGCTTTTTTCTAGCAAACGTCTTAATTGCCCGCTCATCGCAAGACACATTGACGTAATTGAAAGAAACACCTCACATGTATAGTCGAATCTAAATTGTGCTCTGGCGTTATTTTCTATCAGCGTAATATCAACAAATTAGTCGCTGAAATATGGCAATTCGTTTATCCGTCATATTCACGGCAGTTTCGTATCGTTTACTGATCGCGGTGATGAATGAATGTACAAACAAAACTTCACTTACGCTTATTGATTAATGCAACTATTAGTAATTCAAATATATCGGTATGAATATCAATAATTTAACATCAGTTTCTAATAGTGATATGTAATTTATGTGTTATGTTTAAAATTATACTTCATATAATGTCTGCTTTTAGAAATGTGTTTTATTTTATCCATATTTATTCTGTATATTAAAAATACTTGATACAGAAATAATATACTAAATAACGAGTTATATTTGTCTATTAGTTAAAATAAATCAAATTAAAATGCCATTAAGGTGATTCTTCAGTAAGTATATATAAAAATGAGTATTTATCATAAAAATCACTGATTTCCTATATACGTTGCAATTTATCAAACGGTATTTCTCTCCGTGTGACCAAAACAGCCCAGGCCCCAGTGTTATTGGTTTAATTATATTTTTAAAAAATAGATGTTGAGAGTAACTTCCTCAAAGAGGGATTTCCCATTAGTCAATTTCAAATATACGATTCCTGAGTCTACATGTACACATAATGTATATTTCTATTTATATTGTATAAATATTTTTTTGTATTTACTTCATTTTTTATTCATTATAATTTTAGGTATTTAACCACTGCCATGTATTATTTATAAAATTAAAAATACAATTTGACAAATATAGTATATCGGATGATTTTCTCACTTTTACATTTCATTATATCAAATTTTGGTTAAATACTGTACACTAATTATTATGAGTATGTACTAGGTCATCTTAAGATGTTTCTATGTTAAAATAAATAATATTAAATAAACAATAATAAACAGTGCAATTACAGTCACTATCTATAAGTTTTTTTTTATTATTTTTTTAGAGCATTGTATAAATTCTAATGTATATATATTTGTATAATACTGAATATAAAATGTAATTTCAATCAATATTAAAAGAGGAAGTATTAGTTAGAAAATTTCAATAAACTATAATAACTTTTTATCATATCATACGATTATATGCACTTTTATAATTATAAGATATTGAATAAATATAATTTACTTAACAAACACGTATCATGTATCATTGTCATTAACTTAAAACACAATTTTATATAACTCTATCTTTATGATTAATTAATTTTAGACTCAACAATATTAAGATAAAAAATATAAACGTAATAATATACAATAAACTAATTTAACAAAATAGCACTTTGAAATATATTATCAAATCTTTTTTGTAAAATTCATCAAAGTGATTATTAATATTATTATCAACTAATATTTATTGCGTATTCAGTAACGACAATACAGACGATACTTATATCATATAACTGACGATAATTTAATAAGAAACGAAAATATTGTGAATTACAAACACCTGCGTATTTAACGTATTTACACAGAAATACAATAGTACATTTAACGCCACTGTTTATTCCTTCAACTTGTATACCTTAAAATCCATTGAAATACAATGAACGCGTGAAAAATGCTTGAAATTGAATCTGCAGGACAATGCAAATTTCATAATCTGCTTCATTAGTTTCGACTTTTATGAGCGAAGAGACGTATATACTCATCTCTGTCAGTTCTGCTTATAAGTTAAGAAAAAAAAAAATGGTTCGACAGAACTTGCTCGTCCAAACAAAGTTTCAACAGTGACTTGTTGGTAAAAAAAAAAAACAAAAAATGAAATAAGTTTAAACAAGGAAAAGTCAACTCTGTAATTGGCTTTCTTTTGTCGAACAACCAGTTCTTCAACCATAAAAAAAAATACATAAAAAAAATTAGTTTGAATTTTGCGCGGCGTATTAATTAAAAGACAAAGCGTTTTGCGGGTACTTACCAATACTTTGGTGAATCGTCGCTCAAGTTCGGCGGCGTCCGGCATAGGTTGCCTCGGTGGTCCGCGCACGCTGCCACTCCTAGTGTGCGGCCCGCCGAGACCGTGACCGAGGCTGCTGGCGCCCAAACTGGTCTGCCGTTGCGGAAGGTTCTTCATGTTTTTGACGTTTTTGAACAAGTCCTTCTGATTGGCGCCGTCATTCTCGCGCTCGCTCACCATCTCCCGACTTTGCACTAAGCCCATGGCGCCTCGCGGACACAAATATTTTCCTTCTTTTTCCAGCACGAAATCAACGCCGCGGGCACACACCACTAACTCGATTGGAAACACGGCACACAGGGCCTATCACAAACACTGTAACATTACACGCGCGATTATATCCCGCCGGCAGATTTCAAGCCTTCTTTTTTTTTTGTTTTCATTAACTGTGCTCTCTCGTGCCGCTTTGTTTTGTTTGTTTTCTTCCCGATGTAATCCTCCTAGTTTCGTGCCGTTCTACTGGACCGTTTTATTGTCGTCGGCGTTGCGAGCGGCGAGCAACAGGTACGTCGTTGGCCATTGTACGAGCGACGAATGAAACCTTAGTGCGACACACGCCTGTACCGCGCATTATATGCACCACGAACAACCGGCTTCGTAATGAGCTCGACGTGCAGAGCTGAACGAGGCCTACTGGAGAGCGTTCGGACGATTCTGTGTATCGTGGGTGACTCGCGCCGTGTCGGCAGCGTTGAGTGCTACGCGCATGCGCCCGAATCTAGGTGACGCCACTTCACGGATCGAGCCGACCAAATTGACCGGCCAACCAGAGCTCTGCCTTTTTATACAGGGTGTTCAATGTGAAGTTAGTCGCATGTGTCGAACAAAAGTGCAGAATATCATATGTATATTGACATAAACACATTTAGATAAACTAGACTTTTACTATTAAATTTATCTATAATTAGATGATTCAATTTTTGTCCTTTTACTTTATCGTTTTTCGGATATTGGGCATTCATTCAATTAATAAAGGACGCATTTATTTGCACAGAATTGTCTGTCTTTTAATAAGTGAGCGAGTGATTTGATCTTGAAAACACCGTATATTTCAATACACTCGAAGCTCCCATTTTCCTTGTGTTCGAGACCGGAAACGCTCTCATTTTCGTTATGACGCAATTGGTTATTTCTATTCGGTTGTTTCGGTTGTAACCTGCCTTAAACTGTATACAATTATTAATGAATTAAGCAAGTTTAAATTTCCCGCCAGCGATATTCAGTTATTATTGGTTAAACAGCGAACCGGAGTAGCGTTTCAATAACGAAACAAATGCAACATTGCTGATGAAAATGGAGAAGAAAATTTTATGAAAATGAGAGCGTGGGGAGAATGGGAATGTGGAAAATGGGAGCTTCGAGTGTATAATGAATTTACCTAATATCCGGAAAGCAATAAAAATCCATGAAAAACTAGAAAATGATAAAAGATAATCGTCAAAAATACAGAAATTTTCCAATATATTTTTCAAAGTAAAATTTGAATTGAAAGAATATTTTGAATGTTATTTGAGACCTTTGAGACACAGTGATTAACGATGACAGTTATTTATAAATAAATTCTTTATAAATAAAAGAACTGAAATTTAATAGTACATCGTTAAAATTTTAATGGAATTTAGATGAAATTAATTTCATGATATTTTTTGTTCTAGATAATTCCGAAATTAGATTCATTTTCATAACTGAAAGCCGCATATTTCAGTGCGCGAACATTTATGGCATGTTCCGCCTTGAACAATTTCTTAAATTGGAAATGAACGCATTTATATGAATAGAATTGTCTGTTCTTTTTTAATTTAACGGCATATTCCAGCTTGAACAATTCCTTAAATTAACAAAGGATGCATTTATATGAACAGACTCGTCTGTCGTTTTTTCAATTAAGAAATTATTCAAGCTGGAACATGCCATTCATTTTCTCTTTTCATTCACGATAGAATGCACAATTGAACCCACGCGTTCCAGTTTTATGGCGTATTCGGAAAATGACATTATAATATTTTGTGAGAATTTGTCTCTTTTCTTTTTCATTTAATGATAATTTGAAAGAGAGAAATGAAACATCAATAATATTTTCTGAAAGTCATTTCCGAATATGCCATTATACGCCGATACATATGAAGTACATCTATCTCTTATTATCTTATATGTTATAAAGAACATAATAAGGTATTAGTTTTGTCACATTACAACTGTCAAAATTCTACAAATTTGTACTTAATATCAGAAAAATCACTGAAAGTAAAATTGAACAAGTGATGTTTATCAATTCGGCCAATAATATAGGTTTTTTGTAAATGATAAATTTTAAGTTGTCAATTTAAGTGGTTGACAAAACAGAAGCGTGTGCAACATGGCGCACCCACGAGTATTTCTACGGTATTTTCTTAACCTACCGCGATAACGCGGACGTGTCATATTCGGCTTTTCCGCTTTCAAAGATTTGTATGTAAAAAATAATATGCTTTTTCATGGATTCGATTTATCTTGATTTTAAGCCAATTAAACGTTGTTACAATTTTATTTGTTGTAAATATATTAAATTGACCTTAACAAGCCAAGTTCTGTTCCATAAGGTATGCTATGAAATACTATTGTTAAATCTTATTAATATTATAATAATATCTTATAAATTATGTTCAAAATTTCAATTTTTCAAGTGATTCACCTCACTTTTTTTCCTGTTCTTCATTACTTTTACGTCACTTCTCTGTTCATTTATCTATCCAAATGTGTTTTAAACATTAAAATTCTTTTTAAATAATTTTTACGGTGTAATTAAATTGAAAGAAGGTTTGTTAAGAGAGATTAATGTAAAGCATAACAAGAAATGATTACAATAAGGAATATATATTCCAAATATTAATAATAATTAAACATTTTCATATAAAGAATGTCCTGTATTTTATTAAACATTTAACTGCAATTAATTCATAATATAATATTTAAATTTGTTATGTATTATTTATATTATTATTAATTAATAATACATATGTATATAATGTACAATTTAATTAGTGTTAATAAAAATAAATTGTTTAATTAAAGTAATGGGATTTTAATTGTGTATATTTAATTCCCAATTTTTCTATTTGAAATAAAATATATTTTACTCAAATAGGACAAATAAATTATTCAGTCTAAATATTCAGTTCTATGATAATATTCATTTTGCTTTTATTGTTACCTTGGAAAATATTACTATTATTCTTTATTAATGCTAATAATAAGAAAACAAAAAAGGAAATTTATTATATCAAGATTATATAACATTAAAATAATCAATATTTTATATTATTCTAATATTGATGAAGCTGGTATATATAATGTCTAAAGATATTATTATTCATATATATAGTTTTATAGTAATGAAGTAAATGACTTCTCTTATTACAAAAAAAAATATATGATTTCATAAATTTAAATAAATGAAAGTATGTTGTTTATACATTAATATTTTTTTAAGAAATAAGTGTAATTATAAAATGTTGATTATTTATATATACATTTTTGCTAATAATATAAATTTTATAGAACACAAGCTTGAGCAAAAATATAAGTTTATAATTTTATTATAAATCTTTTTCACTATAATTTTATTAATTTTTTTATTAAAAAATCATTTATAAATTTGATTTATAATTATAATTATTTGTTATATAATAAAAAATAATTTATAATTTTATTTATAATAGACATTACGCGTGCTTCTATATTACTTTTGATGTTATGCAATTCAAATTGAAGAGATAATGTCTTCAAATAATATGTATTATAATAATAATAATAAATACGATAATATTATAATTAAATTGAAATAATTGCAGTCATATAGATATCAAGATTCCAAGTTATAACATTTTGTATATTTTTAAACTTAAATTATGTCAATGCTTAATTATGTAGATTTTACCCTAAACATTATATAATTGACTAACTATGAATCCTTTTTGCAGCTTATTTCCATTTGAGGAGAATTTGGAATACAAGATACAATGATTCCATTGACTCATCGCGATTCTCCTAGCATAGGAATTCGTATCAAAGACAAACTACTGGGTTTGCGACGACTAATATTTTCGGAAAAGAATACTAGAAATCTAACTCTTTTCCTACTGCTCAACTTATCGTTTGCATTCGTGGAATTCACCTATGGCTTGTGGACAAACAGCTGGGGCTTGATATCTGACAGTTTTCACATGTTCTTTGACTGTACCGGCCTACTTTGCGGAGTCATAGCCTCGGTGATTACAAAGTGGCGAGCCACTGACAAATTCTCTTACGGTTACGTGAGAGCTGAAGTGCTGTCCGGATTTATTAACGGACTGTTCCTCGTCTTCATAGCTTCTTTTGTAATGCTGAAAGAAGCTATTGAAAGATTGTTCGAGCCTCCGGAAGTTAAACACGAGCGCCTTTTTTTGGTCTCAGTGCTGGGACTTTTAGTCAATTTAGTAGGCATATATGCATTCCAACACGAACATGGCCATGCGCACGGAGGAGGCGGTGGCGGCGGTCATGGACATAGTCACGGTGGTCATGGACATTCCCATAATCGACATTCTCATAACCACGGCCACTCGCACAATCACCATGACATGGAGATAGAACCAGTGTCTTATAGCGCGGGCAACTCGCAAATCATGAAAGGTGTCTTTTTGCACATTCTCGCCGACACTTTGGGCTCAGTCGGTGTCATCATTTCAGCCATTCTCATTAAGATGTTTGGTTGGATGATTGCGGATCCAATTAGCTCGATCCTCATCGCCGTACTGATCATTTACAGTACTTGGCCGCTGCTCAAGGAATCCTTCGTAATCCTTATGCAGAGACAACCGTCCGCTTTGGATCGCGTTTTACCACAATGCTACAGTAAAGTCACACAATTGGTCGGTGTTTACAGTGTTCAAGATCAGCACTTTTGGACCCTGTGCTCAGACGTTTACATCGGCTGCTTGAAGTTAGAGGTCGCCAGAACTGCGGATCCCAAGTATGTGGTCGCGCATACGCAAATGATCTTCCAGGAGGTTGGCGTTCGGCAACTCACGGTACAGCTGGACTATGCACCCATGTGATCTTCAAACAACTTGTGACTTAGGGACAATTTTGATAAAGCCAGCAGGGTCACTCGCGGTCACCCCTGCGATGTATTTTTGATGTTGAGTATGTGTGGTCGTTCGACTCATAGCAAAGAGTGTGAGTGCAGTTTGCAAGTTGTTTGAGTCTGATTATTCAGTCTTGATTTTCTCTTTAATTTTAGTAAAAAGCATGAAGTTCTTTATTGACCAACAAATCATTGGTCGAGTTAACTTTTTTTTTATTATACTTATTTATGGATTAGTTTGAGAAGAAATGGATTAGAACTTGGGTGGAAGAGGGATTGAATAAATTTTGTACATGTGACTTCTAATTTTATAGAAGTTCAGTAGTCTATGTTAGTTTCAAAGTTAATGATTATGGATTATGATTTGTAATACTTTTAATTTATGATATTTTATATTTAAATTAATATATATATATATATATGTATAATAAAATAATTGATTATTCTTTCAATTTTACTTTTCATGGTGAGAAAAGATAAAATTAGATTTCAATATTATAATCTAAATCCTAAAGAAATATAACATAATAATTAATAAATAAATATACTTAAAATTCTTTTATTTTTTAATTATATGCTTATTTCTGTATTTATGAAATTCACATTTATATTCGCCAAAATAAAATACTGTGTTCAACTTGGAAATAAATATTTTTAAGTTAATAGTCTCTCGCCTTCAATTTGGGATACTAGTTTAAAATCACTTATTTCCTTGTTATTATATTATATTATAATTGACTGCCTATTGAATATATGTAGATATCGCTAGGTTGTGTAGTTTTGAAATTTACAAATATATTTTGATTTATAATTTTACAATATTTGAATAACTGAGACTGATTTTTCAAAAATTGCTACATGCTTTTTACTGAATTTAATTTCTTTATAGAAGGACAATTTTAGATGTAATTTTCTATTAAATATTAAAATTGTATTTGTTGTGCCTAAGTGATAAAATGCATTTTTTTCATACATCTGAATTTTTTCGGATGGTTAATGCAATCAAAATAAGACATCTTGTATTAAAATGGTTTTGTAGCTTTTACACAGTTTGTATAAAGATTTATTTCCATACATATATAAATATAATTATGTAATTTCATATGATACTAAATATTTTAATGTATGAGTAAAATACAAATGTCTTATTTTTATCTGCTCTTTACATCTAGTATTTATGTAATAAATTTAATTAAATAATTCTATTTTCATAGAATTACATACGAATTCAAATATTCGTACTGTTAGCTACTATTAAATGTCATGTTAGAATGCACTACCTATCATTTGTGCATTCGTTGTGGCAACTTAATAAAATAGGATGAAGCAAAAGGTCTTTCATTTGCAATGTTTTTAATCATCATAATCACATGAAAAGTAAATAAAGTAAATATCAAAATAAATATAAATTGAATTAGGTAATAATATATAAAGCGATCACTATGATGACAAGGAATATTGATATGTACCTTGGCACCTAAAAAGGGAATGTTCCAAAAATAATTATTTAACAAGTTTATCTCTATATATTTATTGTATTGGGTTAAATAATGTAAATTACAGATGTTTTCAGTATTATTATATTTAATATATTATAAAAATTTAATAATTTTTGAAACTTCGAATTATGAATTAGCTTGGATTTTGACTTGGATTGTTTAATAGTAAGTTGTTATACATGAATGTACATATGTAATGTAATTACATTGAAATGATGGCAAATGCTGCATTTGAAAGATCGTTTGCGTCAACCCAGGATTCCTTGTTACTGTGAATAATGCAAAGCATTTTTTTCTACTTTCATAGAACTTAATAAATATGCATAATTAATGTTTTTCATTAATTAATGGAAAATCTAAATTACTTATACATATTTATAATTTATTATTTTAGGGGATCATTATTGTACAGAAAATTATTTTATTGCAAGTAAGAAATATATCAATGACTTTATTTAATATTATACAAGTTAATTAAAATAATTATGAGATTTTATTTTAGGGAGAAAAAAATTATTGCCAAAATGCATAAGTTATAGTAGAAATATAATACTTTTAATAAACTAATGAAAAAAATAAATAAAAGGAAAATCGATGTGGTTTTCAATTAATTGAAATATAAGTTTTATATTACAATTTATATGAACATTTATATTGATACAAGTATTTAAAGACATATATGTTACAGAATTTTGTTACTCACAAAGATGCGTTATATATTTTTAATCTTTATTTTGTACAAGTTTTCAAATAGATTCAAATTTTCTTCTTCTTGATATTATAACAAATACGTTTTGTTCGTGATTAATATTCATAACCAATAATTATTTAGTTAATAAGTAAAATAAACACTAGGAACTATTCATTAATTAAAAAAATGTTTTGTATAGTTGTTTTTCCAATAATATTATACAACTTGAAATGCAACACGTATCTTGGAGTAAAATGTTAAATTGAAACAGGAATTTCATAAAAACTTACATATTATGATAATTTGTATTAAAATTTTTTTAGTATAATGAATTGCTTCTATGAATATTTTATTAATTCATTTGAAATATGAATATAAATCCTGCACACTTAATTGCAAATTGTATTATTTTAAAAAACATGAATCATATTGAAACAAATAAACCGACCTAAAGTTAAGACCGTGTTCATTGTATGTAACGTTTTATAACGAGTAATAATTTTTCACTAAAATGGTAATTATTGCTTTTCCAATTTTTAAGAAAGTTTGAATAAAATTTTTAAAACTTTAAACCCAAAGTTTATACTTCCATGCATAGATTTAATATTTAAATTTATTAAATTGTAACATTGCTGAAGAATAAAGTTTCTTTTCTAATATAAAATAAGCTGACATTTTATTCGTGTATATTAATAAACAATTAACTTTGATTATAAATATACTTCATGTAATTGTACCCAAGTATTTGTTTTATATTATTCAAATCAAAGAATTGGTAACTAATCATGTTGCAACTATTCAATTTAAGAGGTGGTAACTAAGTAAATTTCTTTTTATTACTTAAACAAAGAAGTCCACATATGAATGTCATTCAAAAAGTCATCGATAATGTTGCGCGTCGTTTAATTGCGATTATAAGTCAACGGCAGACACCTTAAAATAACATTTAAACAAATTGATACACACATTTTGTTAATTTTTAAAAGCTTTTATTGATTTTATTTATTTATTAAATTTAAACAAGTATTATTTTAATTTAATTATTACTTATATTATACGCCATACATTATATCTTATTTCGAATTTGGCGGTTCTATTAAATTTATTTTTCTCCTAATGGTACGACATAACCTTCCAACTGTCAAAGTTCTGCAGCCAAATTCAGTTATGAGTTATAAGCCATTTACTGCAGTTGAGCCTTAAAGTTATATGGCAGTACGCTTTCCAGTATTATTATTATACTTACTTCAGTTGCCTACGCTCACGTGGAACGTGGTTTAATATCGTTGTGTAGCTAACCAAGATAAACAGTCGGATTAAGTGTTGAATTTGTGCAAAATATTGCATTGCGTGGATACGGTATTTGATATCTTTACGTATATGTAAAAGTAATTAAATATAAAAAGTGTATATCATGAAGAATTTAGAGATTCACGACTTTTATATTCTTCCTGCCAATTTTGGAAATGCAGGAAGTGTAGACAATTATTTGTCATGTCTTGATTCTGATAGTGATCATTTGTTTGTGTACTACAATTATTGTTTGTACTGTATACCTCCTAATGAACAAAATTATGACACTTTTAAGTATTCGTCAATTTCAATAAAAGAATACACCGAACAGGACGAGCCAATTTTATTAGAATTTTGCAGTACTTTGGATAATCTGTTTTGTGTTCTGAAATCTGGAATGATTTTGAAGATCAATGTTAACAGAAAAAAATTACTGGCTAAAAATGAATCACATTCGTTATCATTTTTCGCGCCAGAAGAAAATGGGGAATCTGTCATCCCTTGTAATTTGAATATTGAAGATGAAATAAGTTGCATTAAACTTAGTCCAGATCATGAATTATTAGTTATTGTCACAAAGCAAAATATTATGTATCTTTTATATACACAATATGATCTAACTGGTGATATTTTTCCAATATGCGAGGTAATAATTACACTTAATTTTTTTATTTTAGTTACTTTGTTAAATTAAAACTTATTTTAATTGAAAAAAAGATACTTTATATATTATTAGAATATTAAAGAACATGTTTAGAAATATTATTTCTATAATAATATTTAATATTAATAATAATTTATTTACATCAGGAATTTCTTGAAAGTCATGAATTTGGGTTAAATGAATTTATAACTGTTGGATGGGGGAAGAAAGAGACTCAATTTCATGGATCTGAAGGCAAGAATGCTGCAAAAGCAGTGAAAATGGCAGTAAAAAAGAGTTCCACTGATAATGGATCGACTTCTATTAGTTGGAGGGCTGATGGAACTCTTTTTGCAATCAGTTTTGTGCAGAACTCTGATGAGCAGCGCAAATTTAAAATTTTTAACCGAGAGGGACATTTATTATACACAAGCGAGGCTGTGGATGGCTTAGATGAAAATTTAGCATGGAGACCATCTGGAAATTTGATAGCCACAAGCCAGGAATTACCACACAAACATGTTGTTGCATTTTTTGAGAAAAATGGTCTGAAACATCGTGATTTTTCAATCCGCCTTCAAACATCAAAGGCAAAGGTATATATAATATTAATAAATTTCTAATATATTTCATTATACTTATAATAAAATAAAATATACTAGAAATATCTTTAAACATTTTTTAGGCACAAAACAAATTCTTTCATTTATTAAAATTTTTTGCTTGAAAATTCATTTCATATATACATTTTTATAAATTTTAATCTCAGTATTTAAACATGATATAATGGGTCTTCAAATTAAATAGTTAATAATTTAAAATTTATTTATTTTTTAACTTTCAGATTAAAAACATGTGCTGGTCGTCAGATTCTGAAATATTGAGTATTTGGTATGTGGATAATGAAACTCAAAGGCATCATATTCAATTATGGACAGAAAATAATTATCATTGGTATTTGAAACAAACGATAAATATTAAAGAAAATGATTCAGTCGTGTATATAAACTGGAGTTCCATTTTTAAATCTGGGAAAAAATTGTTTATTTTGACGACTAGTTCCATTAAAGTTTATACTTATCGCTGGACTATTGATCACACTAAAGGCAAAGAACTGCATGATAAAAGCACCGTTGCAGTTATAGATGGAAACAATGTCCTTTTAACAAATTTTCGAGATAATGTTATACCACCACCAATGGCACAGCAAACTGTAGATGTTGGGGAACAAGTGCTTTCAGTTGTTTTTGCCCCAAGACTCAGCAAGAATAATTCAAATTCATTTTTCTGTGTTTTGAATGATTATTCTTTAGTTTTCTATAATTTTTCCGATGTAAGTAATAATATAAACAGGGTAATTATGGACCCATATACCTCCCCATATATTTATTTTCATATATTTATTTGTTTTTGCAGAATGAATATGTTCGTGTGGGAAAGTATGAAAATACTGTAAAAAATCATTCTACATATTATCAGAGTCATTATCTTTGGCTCAATGATGATACAATTGTTTGTTGCTCGATAGACATGAAAGATTTGTCTTTACTAATTCAATTATATGATAATAAAGAGATATTGGACGATATAAATTGTCCACGTATAATATTCAGGTAGGTAGTATACAAGTTTTTTTACCCTTGTAGCACATTTGTGTAGATACATGTAAGCTTTTTGAAAGTTTGACAACTTTATAATTGTTTATTTTTTAGGATGAGGCAATTTAACATATCGCCAGGGAAGACAAGACATATCGAACATATCGTACAGTCTTCTATAGATTCAAACATTTATTACATATTTACTACTGATAATAATATTTCAAAGCTCTCTGTATGTGGCGATCATGAAGATGATTATTTACACGTGGAAGAATCATTTAAACAAGTTGACGTTATTAATATTGATGATAAAGATGTGTTTATTTCTCTCACAAAAAGACACCGTTTGTACATTAACAACCGGGAAGCCGCTAATAATATAACTTCTTTTTATGTACACTCTGAATTCCTTCTATTAACAACATTACAGCATACACTTTTATGCTTTCCTTTAAATAAAGAAGGAATTAATTTATTGATGACGAGTGATTTAACTATCAAGCCGTGGGAAAATAACGACGCTGAAATAAATCATTGTAAGTATAATTTGTTACGTGAATGGAAAAAACTGAACAATACTTATTCATTTTACTAAAATAATTTGTCGAAACAATTTGCTTGGTTAATAAACCTGCCTTGTTAAAAAATCTAGCTGGGATCCTACATAGTAATTTGGCACCGATAATCAGCTACTTTTCTAGGTAGGTTCCTAGTTAGGTTCCTAGGTAGCTATAGGATCTTGCCTAGTTTCCCAGTTGGGGTCTTAGGTCGGTATTTAGGATCAGAGATAACTAGTTTTCTACCTAGGATCCTAGCTAGGAAACTAGGAAAAATCCTATAGCTACCTAAGAACTTACCTAGGAAACTAGCCAAATTCCTATGTAGAATCCTAGCTAGATTTTTTTAATAGGGTGTAATTCACTGCAACTTCGGTCACAGCATAGTTTTAAGATGGGATTTTTTTAAATTTATTATTAGACTTTATTGTTCGCGTTCAATAATTGAATAACAACTTTTTAGGTATAAATGTTCGGCGAATTGAAAGAGGCGCTACATTGGTAGTATCTGTCTCGAAGGACGCTAAAACAATATTACAAATGCCGCGTGGAAATTTAGAATGCATTCAGCCACGATTACTCTCCTTTTATAATATAACTCGGCAAATAAATAAGCTCAAGTACTATGAAGTTTTTGAACAGATGCGCAAGCAGCGCATTAATTTAAATGTCTTGTATGATCATGATCCAGTGGCATTTTCAAAAAATATTAACAAATTTATAAATGATATAGCGAGGAAGAATCCAAATTGGTTAAATTTGTTTCTCTTAGAAATCAAAGACGAGGATGTGACTCAAACGATATATGCTAGTTGCTACTTAAATCATGTTAATAAAATACAAGTTGAAAATGTTACAGGTAATTATCCTTTTTGAATTTCTTAAATATTTTTAAGTTTTTAAGTTCAATTAAGAAAAAAGAATTAATATGCTTGAAAAAACGCGGAAAACTGATGAACAATGGTAGAAAAAGTATTGAAAATTAGAAAAAGAATTAATAACCCGCCAAATTTAAAATAAATAAAGTATAATATGCGCATATTCTGCGAACTGACTCAATTGGCTCTCATTATTGACCAGTATAAATCTAATTAACAATTACTTTTTTAGGAAAAGTTGCGAACATTTGTCCAATAATGAGGGAAGAGATGGAAAAATATGATGAGAAAGGCACATTGATACAACCAATTTTAATTAGTTTAGTGAGAGGCAATAAGAATTCTGGTATTGCGGATGCTTTAAATAGAATTAAGCAATTACAGTTTAAACAGGAAAGTGTTACATCGGTATCAGAAACACTCAAATTTCTACTTTATGTGGTTAATGTCAATGATTTATTTGACTGCGCCTTGGGCATGTATGATTTAAATCTTACAATGTTGGTTGCTCAAGAATCACAAAAAGATCCCAAAGAATATGTGCCATTTTTAAATAATTTCAAGAATATGCAACCAGATCGTATGAGATTTGAAATAGACAAACATCTAATGCGATACGAATCTGCTTTGAGCCACTTATTAAAGTGTCAGGATTCGTTTGAAGAGTTTGTTGAATTTGTTTCGTTACATAATTTGTATAAAGCTGCATTAAAGATAATTCCAGCGGACAGTGATCAGTATAGAAATACTGCAATTGTTTACGCTGAACATTTACTCCAAAATGCTAAATATGAAGAGGCTGGCATTATGTTTGCCAAAGGTAGAAATTTTGAAAAGTCTGTGAATGCGTACAGACTTGCGGGATGTTGGCAAGAAAGCATTGTAATGGCTCATTATGCAAATCTCAGGTATCTTAGTTTTGTATTACCATTATTAAATTTTCTTCTATTATATTCAATATCATTTTTTGGAAATACTAACATGCCTTAATATTATAATCTTACAGTTCTAATGATAAAAATGTTTTATACAAGACATTAATATCACGTTTGAAAAGTGAAAAGAAATATAACGAAGCTGCAATCATTTCATCGAAATATATGAATAAAATTGAAGAATCGATATTGATATTGTGTGAAGGCAAATTGTGGATGGATGCGTGGAGAGAAGCTATTATTGGACAGTGCGGTAATATTATTGGTAAGCCGAATTTTACTAAAAATTTATAACGTTATTGGAATTAAATGCAAAGCAAAAACAAATGTTTTTTACGTTTTGTATTTTGAAAATCTTTCGTTCTTCATTCTTATTAAAAATGTAAAAATAATTTTATTACATAACAAATGTCCAATTAAATTTTTACAACAAATTTATTATTCATAATAGAATATTACTCTACGAGGAAAAAATTTGTTCGACTTGCGTATGATATTTTACCCACTGTGAAAATGAAATATGTTGGTAGCCCTGCGGGATACCAATACGTTTTATTTTTAAGGGGAGTAAGATAGGTTTCTTGAATAACGGATTAATAGCTAAAATTTCCTAGGCAACTAGGTATAATTACCTTCTTAGGTAACAATTTAATAATAATTAAATACTTTTAGAAACGGCTGTAAAACCTGGCGTTTTGACGCATGCGCAGAATTTGTTAATGGAGATACAAAATAATAAACGAGATTTTGAAAAGCATGCGCGCAGATTGGAAGTAGTCAGAAGTTTGGAGTATCGCAAAGCAAAGCAGGCTCAGTATGCTTTCCCTTTTGAACATGATATCACTACAGAAGACGGTATAAATGATATGCTCAGCGATACTACGAGCAATTTTGGTTCAAATACATCTTATAATTCAAATTCATCCAGATCTTCCGGGTAAGTTTACTAATTGATATATATATATTAGCGTTTCCGAGAAGTAATACACCTACTTTATTTTTAAGGAGAATAGAATAAATTTAAACTAAATTTGAATGAAATTTATTATAACTGAATGCACTTAACTTTTGCAGAAGAAGTTATAAATCCAGTAAAAATCGCAGAAAACAGCAAAGAAAATTGCTGAATCTCAAAGAGGGAAGTCTTTTTGAAGATATTGCATTACTGCGAGTGTTACACGACTTAATCACAACTGCTTACGGTCAAAAGAGTATGTATTAGAATAACTTTTAATTAATACAAAATATTAAAATTCCTCGCTCGATAAAATTTAATACTGTAATATTTGGTGAAATTGATCTAATTATTAAAAACTAACATTTTATGTTTATAGCTGAAGTATATCATATCATAAAAATGTTACTGCAATTCAATGAAGATGACTTAAGTGAGCGATTGTACAAAGAACTGGATGGATTCTTACATCTGATTGAAGCAACTGTATCAAAAATATGGATTACAGAAAACGCGGATAATCAGGTACTTAAAGTTATAATATAGCGAACTGTTTTTATGGAACATACTTATTAATATACGTTATAATTACAGGAGAATGGAAATATACCAGTCAAAGAACAATTTTTATGTGGAACAGTTCCTCCGGGTTTAATCGGTAAGTAATTTTTTATCATTAAACATTTAATTGTGTATAGTTGATTTTTACGAAAAGCATTCTATCTTAAATTATCTTTTTTAAAGAAGAAAATGGAAAAAATATTTTATATTTTTATTCAGTATGGGTACACCGGTTGATATAAAACAAGCAATGCTCTTAATTTGTTCTTAATTTACAATAAAATTTTATTATAAATTCAGAAAAAGTTGATGATTGTGTATTTTGCGATTACATCAAATACTATTAGATTCTATAATTGAATTATAAAATACGAACAAGTTGACCTTAGTTCAAAATATATAAGGTTTCGAAGAGGGGGAAGGGGTAACAAACCGAATAATTACCAATATCGTCAATCGATAATATTTCGGAAAACACATCAATATTTTAAACTTATGACGAATTGAAGCACTGAATATATTATGTATTTTAATTTAAAATAATATTTATTTATTGCAGAACAATACATACTGTATCCGCCGAAGAAAGATTCAAGTCATTGGACATTAACCTTGTTAAAAGAGACAAAGAAATCATTAGCGTGATGAAAATGTATCATAAACTTTATTTAAATAAAGTTTTACTTCTATTTTAATAAAAAAAATGAGCTAAATGCATGTTTTTTAATTTTGTAAGAAAATTTTTTTACAAAACATTTTAATTGTTAGGTTCATCGCGTCGATTGCAATGAACGCAAATAAAAAATTCTTATATTTAACTTTCATGTTGTAAATTGTAATTATAATGACTTATGTCGTGATAATATTCTGTACAATCCAAAGTATTTTTATTATATTACAAAAATATTTTATACAAATGTTTTAAAAATATTTATAACCAGACATTTGTATATTTTTGGAATATATTAGATAACAATTTGTTTTGTACAAGATTGTTTAAAATATTAGTAAATACATTGGAAATATTCTAACAATGTTAAATTTATTTTGTATGAAAATAAAATTTAATTAAATCTAAACAGCGTTTTGAACAACAGGATAATTGTAATCTGTCTCGTTTCGTTAAAAATTTTATAATATAGATTACAATTTCTTCCGGAAGACCCAAGAAACATGGACTAATTTTGTCAGCTTTGGTTAAATATTCACATCGTATTGGCGTAAACAAGTAATCCTTGATTCTGCAAAGAAAACAAAATTAATTTAACTAAAACTTCAAATTAAACAAACTTTTAGAATATGCATTTATTACTTTGAAGACGGGAACTTGAAGGAGAGAAAATAGTTTAAATGAGTGGTGGGTGTAACTTAAACAAAATGTAATAAATTATTAAGAAAAGACAAAATATTTATATTTATTGAAATAATTATAAGATTTTAATTCAAACAAGTTTTTATGAAGTAGTACTTTCAATTCTTCATCTTCAAACCTTTTAGGTGCACCAGGACGTTTTGATCTTCAATATCGAAATTGTTATTTTTAAATCATTTATACCAATCTCTACATTGTTTCTGGTAGAGCATGGTTAGCGTAAATCTCAACAAGAATTCTATGCAGTTCAGTGACAGATTTTTCTTGAGAAAAATACAGCGACAAAATTCCCCGCAAAAACTCAAAATAATTTTTTTTGTAATGAATGCACGGAAACTGCCCTGTTTCCGTCCTGTTTAGAAGACGGAAACCAGCTGATTATGGACGAGGACAGAAACTTGTTGGTTACCAAGGAGACGCGGATGGGAACTAGTCGTTTTCCATCCTAGGGTGGAAACTTGCTAGTTTCCAAAGAGACGCGGACGGAAACTAGAAAATGAATAAATACTAGTCGTTTTCCGCCCTAAGGCGGAAACTAATAAGTTTCCATCCACGTCTCCTTGGAAACCTTCCATACAGAACAGAAACAGGATGATTAGAGGCGGGTGTGAAGTTGGCTGCCTTCTTCTCGCGAGGCCAACTTCACTCTCGTCTATAATCGCTTTTGCATCAATCTTGATTCATAATATACTAATGTTGTTCTCGAAATAATTGTTTTCAAAATAATTGTTTTCAAAATAAATGCTCACTGCAATCTTCTTATATATATATATATATATATATAGAGTTATAAAGGAACAAAATTAAAATACAGATGTTTATTACTATATGATTTTAAATATTAATATATATTAATACCTGTGAGATAGTTCTTTAATATTCATAAATAGTCCATCTATTTCTTGAGACTTACAGTTGACATATTTTAGAGTATACAAAGTTACTACTCGACTTTTGATGTCAGTTTTTGTTGGAATTAGATTTACTAATAATAAATCACCAATAGGTATTGCTAAAAATTTACATACTGTAACATTTAAAGTATTTATTTTATATAAAATTTCATAAACACCATTTATATTTGGTTTACAGTAATCAGGGATTCCTTTGACATTTTCAGGATTCCTAAAACAAATTGTCTTGTTATTATAATAAAAAATTTAATTGAGGATGTTGTATTAAAAATATGCAAACTTAAAGCAAAACTTTTTCTAGTAAAAATTAACTCTATATATGTACTTTAAATTCACTGAAATAAAGATAAGATGTAAAGGTATAAATAATAACAATATTGTACAGTGTCTAAGCATTAAAATAAAAAAAATAAAAACATCTGTAATGCTGAATTGACAAATCTTAGTTCCATTGCCCTGCATGTCTTAGCTATTTAATATAGAAAACTGCAAAAATATTTAATTCAATTCAATAAAACAGAGTTCTTATAAACTTTTTTTTTTTATATTTAGCTGGAAAAATTGTGCCTGTTGTTATTTTAAAAGTTTTCGAATCTTTCTTTGTTGTATTTAAGGTAAAAGTATAATATTTAGGTTATGACCTTATTTATTAACAATGATCCTACTTTTAGTCAGTAATATTGTAAATAAGGTATGTAATTTAAATTAATTAAAATTTCCATTTAAAGTGAAATGACACTCCTTGATAAAGTTCAAATTAACAAAACCGCCACCTAAATAAATATTTTGTAAAATAGTTAAATTAGAAAAAACGCAAGTTTAGTAAAAAATAACCATATTTATTTATATTTATATACCTTATAACTATTTACCCGACTACATCGATAAAAACAATTGTTATTTCTGAAAATAAATATAAAATTTATACAAATGTGGATAATACAATACATTGAAATATATATATACCATATTCGAGTAGTACTTTCTGAATTTTGTGTTACCGTAGGGTAATATCCAGCTTCATATGCTATTAAGTCTAATAAGGCTATCAAACAATTATGATGATTACTTTCATTTTTTAAACGCATTGCTATCCTTTTTACTCGAGGTACTAAATTGTAATTCTTACTATCTTCGGCTAAAAGTGATTCTTCTGCCATTTAATAAATATTATTGTAAAAGTAATTAAATAATATTAACTGCAATTATACGTATCATTAAAACATCAAGCAGTTTATCACACTGTCACTTCTGTCACTGACAGGAGTTGAATTCAGTAATGAGATTTTTGTCCCGATGCTCGCAACGCTCGCAACAGTGATGAGAACTTGCGAATGCGGCTCCATATGCGCGCGCAGCCTGCTACTACATCATGTATAGCCGGTCTCTTCGGAGTGCGCGCATTTTGAAATACATGATGCAATTAATTTTTTTCGTCACTCGATGGCGTAAAGTACCATTTTTCTACCTAAGGAGTTTCCAAAAAATGGCGTTTCACGCTCCCTCATGATGAAAAATATCCTTTGTACCACCCTGTTAAAAATGACGTATAGAAAATACAACGACATATTAAAACATACAAAAAAAGACATATTAAAATAAACAAAAATTTGAAATTAACATTAAATAAGACTATTGTTTAATTTATTTGATTTAAAAGATATTTAGTTAAAATGAATAAATACTTGCAAAGAAATTAATTTCTTGAATTTAAATAAATTGTCTTTACACGCAGAAAAATAAAACAGTTAATATTCCCATAAAAAATTGGATTTTGACCCCAGCAGACAATTTATGAATATTCTTATGATAAATTATGAAAGAAATACTATAATAGAGCATTTATTCCAATAAATCTTTAAAAATGTCAATAAATTTATAGGAAAAAGTACATTATTTTAGCATTTATTTCATATTTTATTTTAAGTATGTTTATAAATTGTCTTCTGGGATTGGAATCCAATTTTTGATGGTAAAATTAACTGTTTTATTTTTCTACGTGTATATGAAACAGATAATTTTACTTAATTTCAAATAAATTCTTTCTTAATAAATTTTTTCTGTGGGCGTATATGTAGGAAATTAAATATTTTTTTTATTATTCCAAAAATATACTTTAAATATTAGAGACGAACGTAGAAATGTTGTTGAATATTCGTGGCTATTGTGTTGCGTAGTGACGTTGGCTCGTAATACCGTTGTGAAGTAGTGTCGCGTTGAAGTGCCATAGTGAAGCAGTGATATAAGGACGCAATGACGTATTGATAATCCAGTCAATGAGTGCGTATTAAATACTTATATTGCAATATCTTGTGCATAAAATATCTTTTTCTTACACTGCAAAAAAGGGATTTGATTTGATTGATTTAGAATTGTACGACAATTCTAATTTTTTTTTGTATAACATTATATAAATAAAGTTTTTTATTGGGTACAGTAATATATTCCATTCCATTAATAGATTTGTCCTCAAAAAATAGTAATATACAAAATATTTAAGAAATATTATTATGTAATATTTTAAGTAATTATCCACATTATAAAACGATGTAAATAATTGCATCCTTTATCAAGGTGTACTGTTGAAATGGTACATTTTAAATTTGCCTTTTTTGCAAACAATTGCTTTCTTTTGATATTCAACGATATGCTATATTAATACCTTTATATTAATATATGAATATTATATATTAACAAATGTATGGAATACGTTGTAAAAAATGTAATGAAGCTTTCTCAGGCCACAAGAGTCGCTGGCAAGTCACACGACATGCTGAGCTCGTTGATTTGAAAGAAGTAATCGGATTAACATTTAATACATACTATTGTCGGTAGTCTAGGGTGAATATCTTTGTTAACAGCGACTCACTACGAATAAAATATGATCTTCACTGTAACCTGTGTATTACTTCATAGTTAAATGGGTATTACTTTTTCCTTTGGCTCTTCCATGTCACTTAAAGTACAATGTCATCTGGAGGCGTGTCCAGAACAATAGGAGATTTAGTCACGTGGCAGTCGTATGCATTGCAATATCTCATTTCATTATTTTAACATTTAAAAAGCTATAAAATGTTCTAATATTAGCGAAATAAATAATTAAGTAAACTTATAAAATTGCTTTCAAAGAGCAACAATGTTGTATATGATATGCCTATCCAAAATAACTTTCTTTGAAATTGTATTCCCCAAATAAGAATGGGTTCGTGTCAAAAATACGTTAGTTTGTTTTTTCGACAAGTATAGCATAGTAGCTCAGCTAATATATCTAAGAGGAAAAGTTATATCAATTTCTGAACAACTGTCGATTGAACTAAAAAAATGTTAGTTGCAGCCAGAGGAAATGAACACAATGTTTAGTTGTCACTATTTAAACCAAAACATTCAGTACTTCCAAATGACAATGTATATATTTTTCCTGCAACATATATCGAGTCATTAAATAAATACTTGTATTAATTAATTTAATCCGTGAAAGTAATCCATGAAAAACGAAAAAAGTCACTCTGGGCTGTTTTTTTGCAGATGTTACATTGAATACCGACAATCTTGAACGAAATGATTGTTTTGTTTCTACGCCAACTAAATAATTTATTAGAACACAAGTATGAAATATTAGTTACTCGAATTAAATTACATGATTTGCCAAGAAAACAAACTAAAACAATAAGTTGCAATTGAATAAGTTCTCGCAACTATAGTTTTTAATTTGTCCAACTATAATATATTTAGTCCAACTTATTTGACAATAACTTAAAGTTTTTAGTTGCGCGTACTAAGCAAATTTCTCTGAGTGTACATATAGCCAAATAAGGTATGTGTGGTTATATAAGTTTACATCCACACACATCTAACTTTGTCGAAAATAATGGTTGATTATTTTTCGACCCTTATATTAGGTCAATAACGTGATATGTATAAATTAGTAGAAATAAAGTGAAAAATCATAAAATTTATGTCTGATGAATACATTTTATTTTTTATTGTACTTTTTTCTTTACACTGAGAAAAAAGTTGGGATAAAAATTATTATACTGGATGTAAAAATGGGGACAAATTACAATTCTTGTCATATTTAAGATACATTGTAAAAGAGGTTATCAGTATTGTACAAGTTACTGTGATACAGTATAATAAAAATGTTCATTTCTCTTATAACCTCTT
>JABFPN010001077.1:0-33555 GCA_022817305.1 Leptoteleia sp. ZL-2020
GTCTATCTGATATACGTTCTCTGTCTTAATACAATAAGGATGCAAGATGACTTTCCGAACTTTTCTTTCAAGGTATAATTAATACCAACTTAAAATTTTTTAACTAGCGATCTGGGGGGCGAGGATTCAATCGAACTGGGTGTACGCTTGCCAATAAGTGGAACACGGTCGAAACTAGATTGTGTCTGCGCGGAGAGTCTTTCTTTCTCTGACTCTTTTACGCTTGCGCAGTGATCAGAAATATAGTAAGACGAAAAAGTTATTTTGTTTGTATGGCAGTAGTGTTAAACAGTAGGAGCCGTATTCACAATATCGACACACGCACGCGACACGCGCACACCATGATTTTTTAGCGTGGCATCACTGTTTTGTTTGTATGTATGCATGTGTGTGTATGTATGTATGTATGTATGTATGTATGTATGTATGTATGTATGTATGTATGTATGTATGTATGTATGTATGAAGTAGCATTGCCAACCTACAAATAATAGTGTGCGTGCGTCGTGTGCGTGTGTCGATGTGTGAATACGGTTCTAGGATGTAACTAATTCAAATAAAATAAAATAAAATCATATTAGTGCAATAAAATGGTTCAAACTTGTTGGCATCCAAACTTCAATAATTCACTTAACTGTGCATTAAATATCAGGTGAGGAAATTTAATTCATATATGAATGCACATTCCAGTATGTTTCATTATTGTTATTATTATTAGATTATTATTGTTAGATTATATTGTTATTGTTATGTGTCCTTTTCATTGGTGTTATTATAATATGTACGATGTTTATGAATAGAATATGCAAGTATAAAAAAAATTTTAATATACAAAATGATAATATAAACCCTGTTTTTACAAGCAAAATGTTTTTTTGTTAAATTAAAAATTATTTGACTATTTGATTTAAATTTGATGGAATTGTGTAGTATAATGAATACAACAAATGTTTTTTGATAAAAAAAATTGAGCCACAGTGTCCCCAAATAAGGTTGATAGGTAATATATAAAAGTTCTTTTTGTACTATTATAATAATTGAAACTTTAT
Source organism: Leptoteleia sp. ZL-2020 (assembly GCA_022817305.1). Lineage (NCBI taxonomy): Eukaryota > Metazoa > Arthropoda > Insecta > Hymenoptera > Scelionidae > Leptoteleia > Leptoteleia sp. ZL-2020. The sequence continues at coordinate 1,050 of JABFPN010001077.1, forward strand.
TTATTCATTCTATTTCAAATAAACGTCTACAAATTTGAAAACTTACACGGCGAAAAATGTTGATAGATTCATAATTGTAATAAATTTTACTAAACTTCCCAAGTTAAAAAAATAATTTTGTCCGTGCTAGTTGACAAATAAATCTTGTTGACAATTCAACCTTACCATATTTTATTCATTAATAAGATTGTACATGTACATTACAAACATTTCAAATGGATTTAAGGTCGACGGTCGGTAACAACGCGGACATAATGAAGTACACACATAATAATTCTAATAATTCCTGTGATTTAGAGTAAAAGTAAAAGAGTCTGTTATATATTTCTATAGTTGTTAAAATGGTAACTTTGAGGAAGCTTTGTGTATCTTATCACGTAAATGTAATTGAGAAAAAGAAAACAATGGCACATCGTGTAAAATAAATTATACAATAAAATATTATTTAAAAATATCACAAACAATTATGGACTTATAAATTGAGCTACAATAGTTGACAATTAATTTAAACAATACATAAATAATTCATATTATTAAGAATTATTATTATTAAATTTAAGTACCAGTTAATTTTTTGCAGATTTTACAACATAATTTGTTTTAATTAAGGCCACAAAAAGGCCTTTTTTACTGATTTACCGTGGATTTAATTTCATATAAAATGTTAATAAATATATAGCTAAACTTTTTTTGCCGTGTAATATATAGTAATTCAATCAAATCAAACTGACTATCGTTTTCAATATTATGTTTATATTTTTCAAGTTTTTTTTTTATTGTTTTCTGAAAATTTATCTAGGATCCATGTAGTAAGGTTGGGTCATTGATGCTGAAATATAAGGATAAAATGAATGGGAAGGAACAGTTTGCGTTTGATAATCAGTTTCTTCATGGTAACTCTCTGACGTTCCATAATATTGGCCATGCATACATGCATAGGATTTAATAGTGTTGCCTACGTCTGAATATTTCAAGTTTTCAGTATAGTTTTTGGAGTCGGATAGCCTTCGGAATTCGTAATTTTTTGTTAATTCGCAAGTTTTTGTTTGTAATTCTGAATATTTGATAGGAATTTCGTGGTGTTTTCCAGGTGTGACTTCCAAGCATTTCGATTCGGGATACGCTTTAATAGTTGGGTCACATTTTGGTGATGATTCGTAATGTTTGACATTTTGTTCGGAAGTATATTTGAGAGCTTCGCAATAGGGTGAATTTGGAAGATCTTGGTATGTTCTTAATGTTGAATCCGAATACGGAGAAGGAATTGGTCGCTCGTATGGTATCCCTGTTTCTGAATATAGACGCTTATAGTTGAACTCGGCTAGTACTGGAGTCTCCAAGGGTGCCAGTGGAAGAGAATTTCGATGATGAGTTAAAAGATTGACTTGATCATCGGATTTAGGTTTTCTGCGTCGAGGTTGGTACTGAAAATGCAAATGCAAATCTAAGGACTTATCTTGACACATCGAATTATTAGAAACTTTTCTGTCTGATCCTAATTTCCGACCTAGGACCTTAGCTAGGAAACTAGGCAAGATCCTATAACTACCTAGGAACCTATCTAGGAACCTACCTAGGATTCTACTTAGGAAAGCAGCTGATTTCCGGTACCAAATTCCTATGTAGGATCCCAGCTAGATTTTTTCAACAGGCTAGTAAAATATATGTAACTAACCTTATAGTGGGGATGTTGTTTTTTATGTGCATTTCTTAGACGTTCTGCTTCTTGTATGAAAGGTAGTTTTTCATGTTCGCTTAAGATCCTGCCAAAATAAGTAAATTAATATTAATTTAATGTTTGTACCGTTATAGTACATTGTTTAATAAATAATTGATTGCATGTTTATATTACTTCATAATGTTATTATGTTACATGCCTCCATAATTTCCCTAGTGTTTTTGATAGTTCAGCATTATGCAATTGCGGATATTGGTCTGCCAATCTTCTTCTTGCTGCCTGCGCCCAAACCATGAACGCATTCATAGGTCGTTTTACGTGGCTCGTTCGACGATTTCCGGCTCTGGAAGTAACTGGTAGCAATGTCCAATCATATCCTAAATATATAGAAAATTTATGTAAATTAACGCGATGCCGTAAGCCTTAATTGCTAGATTAGAGTGTTCTCGTCTCAGGGAAACGATTGACTTGGTACAAATAGCTTATATTCCAAGTATCAAGCTTGGACTTGGTTTACATTCGGACCCTAAAAGTGACCTGTCTCTACAAGTAAAATGTTTGTTTACGAGCAGATGTATGTTAGTGCATTTGAACATCCGGAACGCGGTTCCAAGTCGTTTAGATTTAGATCAGTAAGTCATGCTACATTGTACTGATTTGCATAGATATTGTACGAGACATTGCACGAAATGCAAAATTTATAAAAATTTGAAGAATTTTACTAAAGATTTATAAGTACTCAAATTCGTTGGTGAAATTTTGCCAGTGAAATTAACCCAAGAAAATAATATAAATCAATAAATTATTTGGGAGATTTAGTCGAGGTTTCCATGTTATCTTTCAGAGGCGGCAACTGGGGGATTCTTATCTGTCTGCGATATTTCTTAACGATATCTTGGATACCTGTTTTGCATATATCTTTCCCATATCATATAGAGATCTTCTTGAGCTTTTTTACAGTCATAAGCACATCTATTAGCATTTTTCAATTTTTGTCATTTTTCTGTAGAAATTTGTTTGTATTGGTTAGCAAATGTCTGTCAGCAATTTTCACTATTTGTCAGCATTTTTCAGCATTTGAAAAAATTTAAATATTTTCTTATTAAAAGAAGAGGTTTTACTCACTAAAAAGAAGAGTCGAGGAGATAAAAAATAATAAAAATAAATGTATAGAAAGGTGTTAGACTTTGATAAAGAGGCACCTGCATCCTTAGTTCGCAAACTTCAAATAAAGTGTTTGGGGTGGCTTATATTTGTTGGCAACGAGTAAGATATGGGGCCTTCGAAGTTTTACGATTCGAGAATCACGGAGAACCCGCGCCCGGTGGTCCTGGACTATCTGCTTTTCATTCTGTCATGCTCGATTTGACGCTAAATATTGTCCCTCATAAAATCATGACATATAAAAAAACTCTTCCTGATAAACATTTCAACGGTAATTGTACTTCCGAACGGTATTAAAATTGTGCTCCTTTTTAATGCACTCTTTTTATCGCTTCATTTACAAGCGACGGAATAAAATTTTCTTTGAATCATTATAAAGTAATGGCGTTTCTGAATGAAAGACATTTTTTATTTTGCTCACTATAAATTTAGTTATCATATCCGTAACGTTCTAATGAAACTAACGATTAATAAATCCAAGTATTTTATCACTTGACATTTCACTTTAGATATTTTATAACAATTTTAAAAAGCATAATATATAAAGAGATGTCTTATGTATAGTTAAAAGAGATAATTACTTGCAGTATCTTAATTAGTCTATATATGTGGGTACAATTTAATTTTTACGATTTAAGATAACAAGGATTTTATGATTATTTAGTTCAGTTGACCTTAATACCCAAATCGTTTGTTTTCTTTACCGAAAATTTCTGAAAATACTAAATAAAGATATATTTTAGACAATTTGTCAATGATTTTGCCAAATTTCTTTTTTGGGAAATATTTTTCAGATGTAATTCCGACTTACGTTTATATAACTATCATAGATTGCTCAAATTCAAGTTTATATTCAGTGTACTATAACTCGGGTACGCTTTTCAATTTTGCCTACTCGTACAATATTCTATGTAGAATATTGTAACTTCAGACGTTTTTTAGTAGTATAACAAAATTTTAGTCAGACTTTGCTCGCATTTTTTGTTCTAAAAATGTTTTGATTTTCATCTCCATAGTTGAGTAAAATATTTCCTATAATATGTGCGACGAGAGTATTGTTTATCAAAATCCGTCAATGGATGAAAGTAATAGTAATCGATTAGACTAAACAAGAGAAATGATAATTGTCCTGTTGACCTTGTTAAATGGATTAACACTTGAACGACATTTTGTTTAGTAATTTAAGTACTAGTTTTAATTCAGTACAAATGAATCAATATTTAAATAAATAAGTTTTCATTTAAAAAAATAAAACGAGAATCTTATTCCATTGTTCAACGACTTACACGTTTTGATATTAAATTGCATTTATTGATACAATTTTAATACCCACGTAGAATCACACAGGTAAATTTTGCAATAACAAATTACGTTAGCTGCTAGTATTTGAGCTCGGCGAGACGTGTCAGATTTAATTTGGTACACATATAATTTGTGCAGTGTAACGGTTTCGCTCTGTTCAAAGCACCTGTCTCACAAATCTTCCCCGACAGTTTCTCATGTGACACTCCTCTTTTTTGGTTTTTCTTTTTCTTTTTTTTTATTTCTTTTGCGTTTATCGCGAGATTAAATCCGAAGCTACTTGGAAGAGTGATTGGGCGACGGTATACGCTTTTAATTCTAATTGAGATGTTTGTGGTAAAAAATTAATTTAATTATGTAAGAATGAATGTGCTTGCAATAATTTTTCGAAATATAAAAAGTTTTTTATACATTTTTTTATTGTAAATAATATTATGGGCTAGAATACCTATAATTTTCATGTTACCTACATTCATGTTAAAAGAGTATTAGGTTTAAGTTTAGACAATACAAAAATTATGTTTGATTAAGATAACAATTTCATGTTAAATGTATACAGTATAACACGATGCGTTTTTTTTTAGTGGCGTCAGTTATGTCACTTTGTCTGGGGTTGTGGCGAAACTGCCAGTGAGGCCCGAGTTACCGGACTTATCGTCAAATTTTCCCGCGCCAAGGGAACCTATCAGTTAAGCTGGAAGCGCCCAATGAGCGAGCGGAAGATCGGACTCGAAATTCGGACGAGCTACCACGGAAGGAGCTTGCGACATAGTGGTGGGGCAGAGCAGCAAGGTAAGAACTTTTTGATTATTGGAATTATCGAGATAGTTAGAGAGTACCAACCGTGGGGATCATGCGACACCCAAGGTACCCTTGTTAAAAGAATCCATTTATTATTGTTAAATACGATTAATGAATTGTATGATTAATCGTAGTTATGTGTATTTCTAACTTAACAATTCCGGTTAACTAAAACACGATTAATAGCCAAACGGATGTATCGAGGTGAACCGAAAAGACCCGAAATTTTACGAACGCATTCCAGTTCGCAATAAACTAAAGGGAATACGAAGTATACTCTGGTTTAAACTAAAATCGATGGCTAGATCCTGAACACCTAGTGATCCATATTAAAAAGCGGAAAAATATTGATAGTTTAGTTAAAAACAAGAATAATTGAAATATTTATACCCGATTGGGAATTAAAAGATGTTCAAATTCTTCTCCCGACCAATGGGAGCAAAATTATTATTTTCATTTACCAAGAGGATAATCTAAAAACTTATTCAAATAAATTTTAAATTCATCTTTTTCCGCCAGTCTTTTACCTTGCAACAGTTTTCCTACGGCGTCATCTAGGGAATTATTATCTTGACCCGACGAGTCCGTTTTTCGATCTTCAGATAAATTATCACTGTGATACGAATCCATCTGTAATTCGTTAGTAATGCAATACTTCCAGGCTGCTTCCAGTTAACGGCTACCGTGTGTTGTTCACTTCAGATATTACTTTTTACTCTACTATCACACACACGTTTAATTGATTTAGCGTAACACTAAACGTCTTCCTTTGTTATTCTTATTTTATAGTTTCATATAAAAATTTATGAGAATTTAGTTCGGCCAACTTATTATAAATTCACGAAAATTATACTTTTTCCCGGAAGTAGAGTTTGATCAGCATTAAGTTTACCGCGATAAATTATTCGGCGAAGTAAGACGCACTCTTCGCAGTTCGCTCGTATATAAAAACGAAACTAGCAATTTTTATTTCAGGCACATTCTTGCGCAATTTGTTAACAATGTCGATCAAACTTTTTATTGTCAATTGGAATATGTTGAAAACTGACAATTTTGGAGAGATAGATGACACCGCGAATCAGGAAGACTCCACTAGTGTACTGAGACATACCGCTGACACACGTGAGACTCAAAAAAGATACATACATATCATCGAGGCCCACACACATGTTCAGTCGAGAGATGGTAATCAGGGAGGCGGTTCCCGGACCACCTCTACATCTCGAGTGGGGGTATACTCATCTTGTTCGATCTCCCGAGATATCGTCACAGACATCATGCTTTTACACCTAAATATATATATGTGCATATATATATATATTTAGACAACTTCGTTAATTACATTCATAAATTTTCAAGAATGATTATGTACGTAGTTTTATGCTGCATGATTAATATGATAATTCATAACATACATTAATATAAAAATTTATTAGTTCTATACTATTTATAATTTCATAATTAGAAACAAGTATTAATAACTTTTATAATGTAAATAAAATAGGAATTTTATGCATAAGGTATTATTAGCATTGTGAATATAATAACATGGTGGAATGGATAAAACCAAGATTTAAAATGTTATGATAGATAATGCAATTTTGTCACTTAGGAAGATAAAGAAATATTGATAAAGAAAATTACTTGGTACACGATGACCACATGATTTCGGACATTTTTACACTGTCAATTTATTGCTGAAAGATCAACGAGTGAAATTTGACATTAAGCACGATATTAGTTGATGAAAATTCAAAAGAAAGATAAGACAAAAAAAATTTTACATAAATGTTAATAAGCCTGGTTTCGTCTTTCGATTCTGATACTCAAATACGTTTCTCAGATAAAATTTATTTCTTACACTGAGAAAAAAGTTGTATTTAAAATTACTATATAAGAAAAGAGAAAAATAAAGGATAAGAATTAAGAGTTTTAATACTTAAAGAAGAAATTAACTAGATTTGTGCAACGTATTGTTTATTGAACAAATTGTGTCGGATTAACTGGCGAATTTTTGCAAGATCGTGAAATGGTATTCGAAGAACCAAATCTGAAGCGTTATTTTTACGACCTGACACATTAGAGTCATGCAAGAAGACCCTTAATTTCTGGACAAAAATTACTTATATTTGAGACAAGAATACTGAAATATTGCCTGTCGTCGCTTGCGCCTAATTATACTTACAACAAATTTAATGAATGAATGAGCTAGCAAAGACAGTGCTTCTTACATGAGCATATATAAACTACGGTCAATGCCGTGTGGCGGCTTTTGCAGAACATCAAAGAAAGCTCTCACACGCATACCAGCATCATTATGTATCGCAACCTGTCTATTACTTAACAAACAGATATCAATATTTGTGGCGTTTGGTATTGTTATATAGTTGTTAAACAAAAGAAAAGTTATCGACCCGAAATACTAAAAAATCAAAACGTAGAATGCTTTTAAATTTTTATGTATACGTGCAGAAGAACCCTAATAGCAAGAAATATTCCAGGATATTCCAAAAATATTCCCGTGTTCGACTCCAGGAATAATTATGGTACATTTATGGAATATTAAACAAACACAAATCACCCAAGAATACATTAGAAATATTCCTGGAGCCTATATAAATTTTTTTTCATGAGAGTAACTTCTATTAGATAAAAAGTTTGTAAAAAATTAGAAAAATTTAGTTTACTAAAGTCCTTGATTTCTTATTTTTAATATTCTTTTATCTTCGCTTACCGAACAATATGGGCATTTAGACAATCGAAATATGTATCTAATTTGATTTTGATTATTCAACTTACGTTTAAATTTAGCCGAAGACGAACCATAATATTGATTTCGTTAGTCTGGAATTTTGTTCATTTGAGGTAAACATTTCGATTCGCACGTGGCGTCAATATGTGCGAACTTTCATCATGCAAGTTTTACTTTAGATTCTGCGGTGTGTTCATATATTTACGTAAGATATATAGTTTCATCAGATATTGACAGAATGCAAATACAATTAAACTCTTGTTTGATACTGTATTTTATGATATATAAAAAAAATAAATGACCACTTCAATCTAAAGTTGTGCAAGGGATGAATAGGTGGCATTAAAATAATATCATTTGTTAATATCTTTTGATATGCATACTTTTTCTTTATCTTTAATATAAGGTAGTATTTAAGGTAATTTTTTGAAACATCTTTTTTAAGGATTCACATTTTACTCAGGAATATAAATATTTTCTCGTTATTTTTTTAACTTTTAAAGTATCATTTCCAAAGATTTCACATCTTATTCAAGGCTTTATATTTCATTATAAAATATGTTGTTTTTGCACGATGATCTGAAATGCATCAGGTCTTGTTCTAATAGTTTTATTAATAACTGATTTATTGTCATCATCATCATCGTAAGTCTACTACGTCTAATCCATCCAAAAGAATTACACAATCAGATTTATACATTCAAAATCAGAAGTATTTAGGGTGATGATAGAATTTATATCTCTTGTCAAGAGTCAAAGGGGATTTGGAGTATCCAGTTTGATAATGGCGGATAGTATAGCAGTCAAGAAATCGATGATTATTTAAAACGACGTAGTATCAAAAGGAGACTAATTATACCTCACAAAGAATAGAACGTAATTAGATATGTCTAGCTGTTTGCTTACAGAATCTGGTTTACCCTACTACTACTGGGCAGAAGCTGTATTTGCTGCGAATCACATCCGCAACAGATTACCGTCGAAAAGTCTGGACAGACGAACATCTTTCGAACTGTGGACAGGTGCGATACCGGATATTAGTTCATTTAGAGTGTTTAGCAGTCAGGTTGTTTATCTAAACAATGAATCGGTAAAAGGCGAACTTAAACCTCGAGGATAACAAGGCTTTCCTTTAGGTCCTGTGGAAGAGAGCAAGGGGTTTGGTTGTTTGGTCAGTTGATGAAAGGGAGGTGAAAATGACTGTTCACAGCAAAATGACATTGACATAGGTCAAATATCTAAGACATGGTGTATTGCGTTGTTTTAACAGTGCACCTTCTTTTGTTTTACCGAAATTATATGTCTGTTTTTCCGACAGAGTACTGTTTAGTATTCATACTACAATTCTTACTAGTTCACCATGTAGGATCACCATGGCGTATGGCCAATATTGTCTAGCAATGTTGATTCTATGCCATTATTTTTCCGGTGTGTATAACTATTTTGGGAACGTCCTCGAAATCGTAAAAACTCCTCAACATGTACTACCGAGGTTGGGGCCAGGGCCGTGTTGGTCGGGAGCTTTTTCAAAATGACTATTTTGAGGTTGTCCTCGAAATCGCAACAAGTCTTTTGAGGTCCTCGAAATATACGCTTCACATCCATATGTATATATACATATATATATATATATATAGACACTTATATGAAATGTTGTGATGATCATAAATAATGTTTCAGATATTTTCTTAGCTAAAGAAGTTTCGTCGGGTACTTAAAAGACTTTGAAAGGGCTATCGGATCGGATGCGTACTTTGACACATGTAGCCTCCCAGGAGGTGTGCTCCATTGGAGGGGACCCCCAACGGAGTCTCGAGTTTCACCGCATTCTACACTGTCATCGGCCACAGACGTCGAATTCGTGGATTTATCGATGATAACGCAGGTAATCATGCATCATATTTACGCGAAGAACATCCGCAAACAGTAATTTTTTTTCTCGTACAGGCGCATGGATGTTATGTTGGATTTGAACAAGAAAATCGAATGATATAACAATTTGATAAATCAATTTAGTTTTTAGTCCCATTATTACACTATTTATTGCTTTTGAGTGATAATGTTTTGCGCATTATACGTAAAAATCAGAAATATTGTATATAAATTAAATATACTATTTCTTATCATATATTTTAATAATTCTTCAATTATAATTTGACTTGTTTTAATAATCAAAATATTAATCGGTTAGAACAACTAATTATGTTTAAATTGATATTAAATTATCACTCCAAAACAGCCTTCAAAAGTAAATATATTGTATTTGAGCTATAGTGTATTTGTCGAACAAACTATAGTGCTTTTAGTTGGCTGCATAATATTTTGATTGCAATTGTGACGCTGTGATAAAAACACACTACTGTAAACGAACACAGCTGACCACTAAATGAGACTACAGTGCTGAAATTGTATCAATGGGTATTTAAGGAATGATACTATATAATTCCGGTGGAGGATAACAGATAGCACTAGTTGTAAGTTTTCCCTTATGGGAAAGAATGCTGAAAAGAACTGAAAAATGCTGAAAATTCCCAATTTTGGGACTGCATATTTATAAATTTCGTTAATGTTAAACGTCCAAGAGTATGACAACTTAATTACTTAACGAAAAGTAAAATATCAGTTTAACTGAAGAGTCAAAAATTAAGTAAAGGCAGTTTATGTTGAAAAAAAAAGTTATAGGTTTAATGCCAAAAGGAATAAATAATAGGTATACGTAAAAGAAGTATTCGTTTTACTAGATAAATAAGTTTATCTATTAATTTTCAACTACACTCAGAAAAAAAATATACTTACTTTAAGAAAACTGTACAAAGAAAATTGTCCTATTAATACTAATAGAAAATCAATTAAAAATAAGAATATTCAGTTAGTATACAATAAATCTATGTTTTTATATTAAAAGGAAATTATTTTAATGATAAATCTTATCTCAGATAATACTAATGAGATTTCTGTTTATTATAAGAATATGTCTATTTGTAAATATATAAGCCTAGTTCAGTTGTCATCGTCGCAGTATTGTTTCGACCTGTGTTCCATTCGTATTAAATTAGTTACGTTCGGTCAGTGTTGTTTAATTAATTAAATTGTGTTTACAAATTTCAAGATAAATTAGTGCTTCGAACAATTTAAAATATACATATTTTCATATGCAGTGTGGGTATGTACATATTTATATATACTGCATGCAATTGTTAGGTTAAATTTGTATCATCTGTTGAATATTATTAAACTGAAACTATTTTTATTCTTTTCTTGAAAAAAAAATCCGTTTAATAATTATTCTTTAGATAAATATATGCTTTATAAGAATTATTTATTCTTATTATAAATAGAATTTCGTTTTTTCCATATAATGAAAAATCCTATTTAATATAAGAATATTCTATTACTCTTAAATAGACAGTTTTGTGAGTATAATTTCGTAAGAATTGGCACCGTGATCGCCTTACTACTTCTCGCGGTTTTGACGATTTGGTGGACGGTGTGCGACGGGGTTCGGGGAGGCGATAGGGTCCGATGAATTGCGCCGCTAGTTTCTCGGAAAAATAATTTTTGCCAGAGTATAAGGACGTGATTTTTAGTTTGTATAAAAATTCAAGGGTCAACAACTTGCGCACCATTTTTACCTATTTTTGGGCATATCTTTTGAATGGTAAGAGAGAGAGAGAGACGTGTGTTTCCACGCTGAATACGAATCTGTAACAAAAAAACTTGGCGCCCTCTTGCCGTTCTTTCTTTGGATTCTCTCTTGGCGTTCAAAAGAGGTGGCCAAACATTGGTAAAAATGGCACATTTTCGCAAACATGTTTTCTAATTTTTTCCAACAGAATCGTAAATAGGGGGAAGTGTAACCGAATAATTAAAGGTCCATATATGGTCCATATATGTGTTAACAATTTCATGTAAGGAAGTAAAAAATTCATTAATGGACATATTTGTTAAACATAATTAATTATTGAATTTTTTTAATTTTCTTATACGAAATTGTTAAAATATATAGAGACCATATATGGACCATCTACGTTTCATTTTTACCACAGAAAGTTTACATAATTACTTGGCACTATAAATATTTATAGTGCTAGAACTATGATATTTAAAGTTAAATTTAATTAAATTTATTAACTTATGTGGAGATGATTGTCACGAACGGAAGTTACAGTTTTACGAAACGGTCAGAGTAATGTTTCTTCAAATTTGCTTTTCGCCGGTCATAAAAAGCCAACCACTTGTGGAGCTTATCGAGATACGGGCCCCTCCGAGGGCCAGTTTACTTTAAACGAAATATCGACTTTCCCTTTTCCCTTCTCGCAGCTTATCACAGCCGCCGGCCCGTTGCGTGCGTCGCTCTTTTCGGTTGGAATCAAACGCTCGACTTCGTCACACTCGTAGAAGCAACAAGTGTGCGCGGCAATCGTTTGCTCCGCCTTTCGACGAGGCTTCGATTCGCGTGGTGGAAACTGCCCTAGGCAATGTAACCACCTCACTTCTGTACCGGACGCAACGCACGCCGAAACATTTTCACGTTTCTTCGGCGATTTGACAACTCTAATAGCGCACGCGCGCGTCACACGCTCTCACCATTCAATTTGAATTATGCAATTTCCGGCTCTCCTGACCGCTTATTTTGACTTCAAAGGCAGATCGACAGATCCCTGCCGACCAATTAGCGGTTCTTCATACGTTGTATGAATTTTTTTTCTTTTTTTCTTTATTCCGTCCCAAAAGTGAAATTTTCGAAGTGATAAATGACAAATCGAGGAATGGTTTTCTATGCCAGAATTTAAATGTAAGACAATTTTGTTTTTGCGAAATGGAAGCTGCGTCTTCGTTATGTGATGATTACTTGGAGCTTGAGATAAAAGCGTTGCTGGTACAAAGACGATAAGAGCGCGAGAACGTTGCAGTTTTGTACATATTGTGAATAGATCACGCGTTTCTCTTAATCGAGGAAGAGATTAATTCAAAGTGACGGGTTACGTGCGAACTTCGACACCGGAGAGTAAAGATCAATGTACTTCTCTTTAGGGAGCAACGCTCGAATGAGAGTTTCTTAATTTGAGCCTTTCGACTCCTGATATTTCAGTGTTTTGGGTCCGGGGACTTGAGTTTTTGGATTATTTTGTGCTTGCGGCGAAGGGACCTTATTTGGAGGAAGTGAATATGTCGCAAAAGCGAAAGATCGACGACATATTAGGGGAGTCTCCGAGCTTAGTGAACAATTCAGTGACAAATGGACACAATGTTAACAACAATCATTTGCCATCCACCGTTGACAGCGAAGTTATCACCGCGACTGTCACCAAGGTTCTCAAAGAATATGATTGGTCATTCGTACCAACCGTAACCAAGTTAGTATTCCTCCATTGTAAAATGTGTCGATTTTATTTTTTACCGGATTATGATATAAGCGGATTTTCTGGTTGAAATTCCCTAATGACAAAGAATATTTTTGGTACGTTCTGAATTTATTCTGAATATACCAAGGAAATATTCCAATGGTCCAGGAATATTTCTGGAAAATTCTTGGCTGATTCGTGTCTTTTTAATATTCCAAAAATGTACCATAAATATTCCTGGAGTCGGACATAGGAATATTTTTGGAATATTCTAGAACATTTCTTTCCGGGTGCATATTTTTATGTGATTAGCATTTATATATTAAGGAAAAAATTTAAATACAGTATAAGTACGTATATCTGGATTTATCATACTGGTAAACTTGTTTAAGTTAGTAATATAATGTGTAGAGTTTACAATCGGAATTTGGAATTACTCGATAAGAAATTGTGGTTGGATCAGTGCCAAGATAATTTAAAATTTTAGAGTATATTTGAATCTTAATAGTGGATGATGATTGATTATGATACTATACGTCATTTTGTAAGAAAAATCCCTTTTTATCATGTTTAAATAAAGTCCCGTTGGAAATGTCATAAATAATTTTAAATTAAGCATAACTATAGACGGAGATGAATTTCCAGCGTTAATAGCCAGAGGAAATTTGCGTTTGAAGCAGAGTGTATTTCCACTCTGTGATAACATGAAATTCTAACTATATTTCCATTAATTGACGTATGTTTTCGCGGTATTTTATCATACTAGAAAAACATGAATTACAAGTTAATATTGATTAAATTTTTGTTGTTGCAAAAGTACCATAGCATAAAGTGTGCAACTCTATTTACCCTGAAGAAAAAAAAATTTAATATTAAGAAATTGAAGTATTTGGACTTTCATAAGTCTATTTATAAAAGTAATTAAATATAGTTCATTATTAAAATAATGGTTGAAATATTTATAAATTTAGTTTTCATAAATATCAAAATTGTCTAAAAATAGTTATTGTATATTTAATTGGTCAGATACAAACAAATATACTTTTTAACATTTATTAAATATATATATCTGTTATGAATCCTTTTTATTAGTGTACAACCAGCGACGGTTCATTCATTCATATGTTAATAATGATTAGATTAATTTTCATATAGTTATAAAGCTAAAAATGTTAATGTGCATTATATATTTCGACAAGCCCATTTAAAACGTAACTTTTTTCTGCATTGCACAACGTAATATTAAGTTGCCAGTATTCATCAAATGAGCCAATTCTGGCCCTATACTGGTTGCCAGATCATGGTAAAATGTTGTGTGCCATTCAACTGTGGTATTCTACAGTTTCGATAGTCGAGCAGAGTAAAATCAAAGTTGACAAAATACAATAAACGCTTCTGTGCCCTCAAAGTGCCAATTCTGTATTATTTACAGAACTAGCTTAAGTATAGAAAATATAAACACTATGGTGCATTATCGTCTTTCAAGTTTGATCAGTAGTTTAACAAACCGGAGCCAAATTTGGGTCAGATCTGTAGACAGCTTGGTGCCAGGCTTATGCTAGTAGTCTGATAGAGTAAATTATGCGAAGATTGATGATGTAGAACTATTGTTTTACCATCTTAATTTTATTTTAAGACATTAAAATTTTATCCCAGAAAGAAATGGCTCATATTGGGCAAATTGTCCAATCTTTAACTTTATTTTAGAAACATGTCAATCTCTGATGAAATATTACTGTTTCCAAAAGCAAAGACATTAGTTTTAAACGTTATGTTCATACCCAAGTAAAAATGTAATATATATGGTCCATATATGTTTTACCAATTTTATATAAGAAAATGAAAAATTCATATATGGATACATATGTTATTCCTTAATCTATACATGGCCATACATGGTCGATATATAGCAATAATTGATATAAAATTCTAACCATATATGCTTTTAATAATTTCCTTATATGGAAATCAGTTATTACCATACATCGATTATATATAGCAAAACATGTTTCATTTTTTTTTCTCAGCTTGTGTCGTGCATTTTTTTAAAAACAAGTACATATAAACATTTTTAAAGTATTTAAAAATTTACACATTTTTCGTCCATACATTTTGTGGCATTATGTAAACTTGTATTTTTCACATTAGCGTTACGTTAAATGCAAAAAAACTGTCAAGGGATAAAAGAGGCTAGAAGGCAAATACATTGCATTTCGCATGGAAAGGCGTCTACGACAAAAGTCACGCGGGAAAATATGAACGCGGTGCATTTATAAAGAAAACGTGCGCACGACGCTAACTCAATTATGACGCACTCGTTTTCGTAGCCTGGGAAACACTGCGGAGAAAAATGTCCTCGAGTTTTAATTAACGGAAATTATCTAATTAATACCGATAGGTTGCCGACACGTAAAACTATATATTTTTTTTGTTGTTTAAAACGAAACGGCCTTTTGCGCAAATCAGTATGCAAGTGTTTCTTATTAAACTGCGAAGAAAGATCTTGTTTGATATATGCGTGAATCATCAATACGATCCAATTTGATAATCGTACGTCTCATGTGCAAACATCTAACCACAGTCACAATTTCTGCAGTTTTGATTCTGAAAGCTGAGTGGTAGTCTGGTATTTCTAATTACTTTGCTTATTGATATATATGTTAGATATTTCATACATTTTTATTATTAAAGAAAACAGTATTTTATTTTAACATTTATTTCATATTTTATACTAAGTATGTTCATAAATTGTCTTCTGGGCTTGGAATCCAATTTTTTATGGTAAAGTTAATTCTTTATTTTTCTGCGTGTAGCATAGTAATTTTTATTTTATTTTTTTTTGTTCAGTGTACTTGGAATTATAAGATAAACATGATTATAATAACCCCAATAGTAAGAAATATTCCATCACTATTCCAAAAATATTTCTTAAAAATATATTCCTATGTCTGACTCCAGAAATATTTATGGTACAAAAACAGACGTTAAAAACCATATATAACGTAAATAATGTAAATACGAAGAGTATATTTGTTTGTTGGTTAGTGTTATAAAAATGTTATGAAGTCCGGGAAAATCAAAGAATTACGAACTTTATCGAGAAGTCGTATCTCGAAGAACAAACAGTGTACCCTTTTGCGCTCTATGATAACCCTCAATAAATGA
Organism: Leptoteleia sp. ZL-2020; assembly: GCA_022817305.1. Taxonomy (NCBI): domain Eukaryota; kingdom Metazoa; phylum Arthropoda; class Insecta; order Hymenoptera; family Scelionidae; genus Leptoteleia; species Leptoteleia sp. ZL-2020. The sequence goes on from JABFPN010001077.1 coordinate 17,257, forward strand.
GGGTGAATGATTACGATAAGGCTCTGCATAGCGATACACTGTGAAATCTGACATGAACCTTGCTTCCGTTGTTTTAGGTAAGAATTGGCGCTTAAAATAATCATTTTCCCACGCTTTAGCAAATCATGATAAATGATTCGACAATTGTGAGTGAAAAAAAATGTTAAAAATTACAACACTTGGAGGAAGATAATTTGGCATTACAGATTTACATTAAAAAAAAAAGAAAACTCAATATCAGCAAGTCGTTTTAATTTTTATCTGGAAAGAATTGATCGCTTATTCTTATATTTCTGACGAAGTTACATCGTCCAGTTTATTTATTTATTAGATGTATTAATATATACGGCCATATATGGTCGATATATGGGTATAATTGATTGCCATATAAGGAAATTATATTCGGCATAAAAGTTAAGAAATTATATTCTGCTATAAAAGCATATAAACATTAAATTATGTAAATAAGATTTTTTAGTATATATTAATATTTATATATTATTAATAAATTGTTAGTTTATAATCTGTTAGTAATAAAAAATAAATATTTTTCATTACAGAAGTTCGGGTGATAAAAGGTCGGTCCATGTAAAAAGACCTATGAATGCTTTTATGGTTTGGGCTCAAGCAGCTCGGAAAAAGCTGGCCAATCAGTATCCTCAATTACACAATGCCGAGTTATCGAAAAATCTTGGAAAAATATGGAGGTATGTATAAATTTTATTTATTTTTATTTTCTTCACATATGAATTTTTTTATTTCCTTATATGAAATTGTTAAAACATAAATGGACCATATATGGTCTATTTTTACTTTTTTCTTTCATTTTTTTTTACTAGATTTCATTTTTACTGGGGCTTCATTTAGATGCTTAGATTTGTGATTAAACTTGTGTGTGAAAAGAAAGAATTAAGAAAGCACTGACGTTTGAAAGAATTATAGTATTTTCGTTGTGTTGAGTAGCGTTTCACTTATGCTTCGAAACCAATTTCCACACACTTGTCGTTAAATGGAGTGCCGTTACAGACAATTTCGAGAATACAGCTTTTACGATGCTTACAATATTTGAGGCATAACAAAGAAAACGATATGTTTTAGTAAATAATTTATTATTTCAAACTGAAGCATTTCTTTTGCACCAGTAAAATATTTATTTACTCATTATTGAACTATTCGATTACATCTTTTTATAAATAACAATATTAATAAAACAAAATGTTGTAAATTTTGTTGTACAATATAAGTACAATATTAATATTCCAATACAAGTAACGCATAGCAGAAATTTTACGAATAAAATAGTTTGAATTTGTATTACGTAACAAACGCATATGTTCTCTATTTCTTCCAATTGGCATTACGCATGGTTAGGCATTTGTTTCCCTGTCAGACCGGATGCAAGAAAAAAAATTTCTTCAAAGGTAAGCCGTGTCTTGCGATATTTTCATATGATAATTTTGATAAAATTAACTAAAAACATGTGCTGTACAACATAATGAAGATAAGGTAAAATATCAGATACGCGGACGATTCGTTGAACAATTTATGAAATGTTTAATGTATAAAAACTGGTATAATTATATAAGCAACACATTTGTAACATTTATTGAATTCTTATTTAATGTTCCAAGTGTGAAAGTGTAGCATACGAAATGTCTTCGAGTAGTTTTGAAGATTAATCAAAATCGATTACCCCTAGTCATTCAATTTCATTAATTAATTTCTTATCGAGTCATCGGAATTAGACAGACACATCATTTATATTGAATTTCAGCCGTATCGTAAACTGGATTAGCGTAATGTTTGGCTTTCTCTTTACTTTATATCAAATTATAATTAATTATTTGACCATGTTAAGTGAGTATGCAAGTGGACAGATCGCTGTATTAGAATGCTATTTTAGCAAAGTTCGACGGCCGATTCAGTTTTCTGGTTAAGGTTAATGAGACTGTGTTTACTCTTTATAGAAATCACAGAGTTTGCCGACTTGGCTCCCTGCCGGGAATCATTTTATAATGCGACTGATCATGAGCTAGCGATCTTTCAACCTTGTTGGATCGAACACTTCGCTTTTTTTATAAGTAAGAAACATACGTGCTGCATGAGAGATGATACTCTAAAAACAGCCTTAGGTTTCGCAGTCAAAATATGCTTTGTACAAATGTAGAGTAAAGAGAAAATTGTATAGTACTTTAATCTAAATTGTATATACTTATATATACTACTATATACTTTGGTTTAGAAAACCAAATATTTGGTCTCATAAAAGATTTTCATCTAACGAAAAATTCATTTTGTGCGTATTATATTGTTATTTAACTAGCTGGATTTCGGTTGGATATTCTACTGGATGAAGAATGGATTTTGGTTGGATTTCGGCTGGATACAAAGCTGGAAAAAGGATGGGGTTGATGCGAATCCAACTTTTTAGAAAGCTTTGTAGCAATCGGCTGGATATCGCCTGGATCAGCCACCTATTATTTCAGTACTCTAGTAGGTGGCGCTTATGACAATTTGTACAAGTTGTCCGCAAGAGAATTGTCGCATGAAATATATATGGGAGCGTGCCGACGTAATCCCCAGCCGATATCCAGTCGTTTCCAACGAGTCGTTTTAAAAGGTTGGATTTGGGCCAAACCCATCCTTTTCCAGCCTTATATCCAGCCGAAATTCAGCTGTATTTTTCCGCTAGGGTTTCGTACAAAGCAGCGTTGACTTTATCGACCGGGTAAAGAGTCGAGTGATGAGTTCTTCTATCGCTCGAGTTACTATATCATAAAGAAATTTATTGCAAATAATGAGAAGAAGCCAAACGTAGGACTAATGGGATGGTGGAACTAAATGATAGAAAATGTAATTTAATATGTGATAGTTAACATATCTCAAATAATCTAACAAGAAAAAGAGATTGAAACGGTCAGTTATATTGTCCGTTGACGAACTGAACTGGTGTGTTCGATTTTATAACCTGCGTGGTAAGGGGAACGTATGGAAAGAGAGAAAGAGCGAGGGAGGCGGGGGCAAGAACGAACCCCCTCTCCTTTTTTGCATCATTTAATTGAATCTCCAACAGCATTGATTTTCATATTCTTTGCCTGTTCCTATAAGCAGAAGTACTTCAAATAATGATACGAAGATTATTCAATTTAAATAAATTTATTGTACATTTTAATTGTATAGTACAGTACTAAATTAATTATACCTACTACTGTATGTTTCACTAAAATTGTTAGATCGGCGTAACGAAATTGTATAAATTTCAACATAAATTTCATTCAGGCAAAAGAGCTACCCTGTACGGACCACCTTAAATGTTTATAAAGCATATATCTCTGAATGTTGATTTAATACACATAAGTTCACATGCAGTACACTTGAAAGTTTAGTCTTACGAAAGCACTCAACCGCTGCTTTAGATTGTTTCATAAATACAATATTAAACTAGTAACATTTTTAAGGTTTCTTGAGACCATTAACTTTTGTATGGTGTAATTTTTTTGTACATTAGGTTCCATGGAATTGGAAGAATAGTATTATTAAAAATCTCTTATAATAATATTTGTTTTAGAAAATTGTCAGATAATGATAAAAAACCGTTCGTCGAGGAGGCCGATCGACTCCGGATTAATCATAAACGCGAGCATCCAGATTATAAATACCAACCGCGTCGGAAAAAGCAGAATGGAACTGCGACGCGAGAAAATTCACCGTCAAAAAGCAATATGTGTTATCTTGTTTGTACGTCATTGAAACAAGAGGATGCAAGTCCCAGAGGTGTCAAATGTTCAAATTCGCCACAAAATGGATCTAATTCTTCACCAACAACCCCTTTACGGAACACGCCTCCGCCAACACCACCAATTTCACCAAACAACCAACATGTACTTCAAGTATGTTTATTGTTTATGTTTCAAATTTTTATTCTCAAATTAATATTACAGTTAGTATTAACGTCATTAGTGAAGACACATAAATCAAACGAGCATAAGCTTAATAAATTAATTTGTAAAGCACAACAGTTTATTAAAAATAAGTGTATGTGGAAATTTTATGTTTCAGAATCATCAAAATCAACAAAATAACATTATATATCATCAAGAATCAGCAGCAGGTGTGACTCAGTCTTCAGTTAATCAAGTTGGAGATTACAATTATATAGATGTCGGTGATGGTCTGTCGGCTGTAGAGGGACAGTTGAGTAATTTGAGTTCCCTAGGAAATACAGCAAATCTTGGTTTACCGGTCAATCTTCAAGAATGCGAGGTTGAGAGCAGTGAATTAGATCAGTATTTTCCTCAAATCACCAACAACATTCATCAATACTCTACGGGAATTTCCAACATATCTACATTTTGGGCAAACAGGTAGGCAAACATTATACAATTCACCATTTGGAAGAACGTTTTGTACGTGGTTTTTATTTATAAGATTGGTATTAAAAAGACAGCTAAGATATATATTACCAGAAATATTCCTGGAGCCGGACATTAGAATATTTCCTTGGTATATTCAGAGTATATTTTCAGAATATAAGATAGAGTTCCTTAAACCATCGAATGATTTTCCAGATATGATGAAGATTCCGTTGAAAGACCTTGTAAACGTCTGTGTTCAAATTCAAGTGAAGTGAGTGAAAATTCGTGGGATAACCGAACTCAAGATGCGGTACGGTATCACGAGCTTACACCACCATTACCCGTTCAATACATTCCTACAACGCACCATCATCCTCATGCTGCTTCGCAAATGGGACACCCGCATGTGCCGTCCAGCGCTCATCTTCAGTATCACTCGTACGTTCCGCCCAGTATCGAAAGTTGGCCAAATTACAATTAGAGCGAAATGACTTCTCTCTACCCAGTCTGATATAGTCCGATTATATTCAGATTTCCTCTTTCGAACCTTTTTCGAACGGTGTCCCATATTGAGAATTAATAATATATATATAACTATAGGCAATGGAAACTTTTATCAAATGATTTTTTACTCTTGAAAGTCATTTTCTCTTTGAAACGTTGTTTAGGGTGAGTACCATAAGTGCCATTTATGACGAGATTAAGATCAGATTTCATTCGATAATTAACTCACCGTTTGCGTTGGGAAAAGAGAAATTTATTCGCATGTCCAAAGAGAACGAGCTATTGTCAAAATAATCAAAGTATCGTTTCGGGCGTCAAAAGTGATAAGTAAAGCATAAGTAAATATTATTCACACAAAGACGATGCGATGCAAATAAAGGGGATGCATTATACAAAACGTAAGAACTCATGACATCATTCAATGACAACCGCTCATTTCATTCCACAGCGCTTTTTCAGGTCAAACAAACAACGAACGATATGACTGGGCGATCTAATAATACAAACTCGAACTATATAAACTTAGGCATCGGTTTATAATGCGCGATCAATCCGACCCTGGGATCGACGTTGTTCAAACAAACGTACGAAATCTGATCGTTGTGATCTAATAAGTAGAGCTTTGCATGTTGGAGGGAATCATAATCTACCAATGTACGTTACAATATGAGTACTTTGAGTTTCATTATTTGTTTGTCTAAAGCATTTGTAAGTCTCAAACACTTTCTCCCAAACATTCAGAGCTTTACCAATAAATCAAAGATTAATTTTATTAAGCAAAAAAAAACCACTAGTTTCACTTATAAGATAACTATTTTATAAATCCGTAAAAAAATGTTTTCATATACTAAAGTTAGTTATTTGTATCATTCCTAGTTCATTGGTGTTATTGAACATTGAAGTTCAACGCTGCGTGTGAAGTGATTATTTCTACCAAATTTTCGCGATAAATTAATTTAAAAATATTTACGAATTATATGAAAATGTATTTTTTTGCGATTAACTATTATTAGTTAAATACAATCCCAGATAGATTATACAATTTATTTAAACTTGCAAATAACTATAAAAAAAAATACAAATTTTTCCCAAAAAAGGCAAACTTGCAAAGAATTTACAGCGAAAAACTAATAACATTTCTACCTGGGATGTGTAATTAAATATGTATGTTATGTATGATATGATGTATTATGAATTAATTATGTTTTATATAAACATTTTTATATACAATTATGTAATGAATAGTGCTTTTGTACTTAGATATTTATTGAAAGACTATTGATTGATTCTATTTGAGCAGCTTAATATAAAAACTATATAAACTTATTCTTAACCCTAATTGTACACACTTCGTCAGATGGATTCGATGAAACAAAGAATTAAGGAAGTAGAATAGATATTTTGTTTTTAATTAATGATACTGGAAATAAGTGTGTATGTTTAGGGCTAGAATACAATTGACTGTAATATTGTATTTTATATTCGAAAAATAAAACTGATTTATTTAAAATGATTGTTTGATATTCTCTGTGTGGAGAGAAAATAATATATTGGAACTACCTTGTGTAAGACAAATTAATATAAATATTAAGAATGAATAAAAACAAAATTATTGTCATTTTTACTTTCTTTATATTCAACGTTTACATTAACCACATTAAATGCAGTTCCAGAAGTGTTTTCTGACTTGAGACAGCAGAATATATTTTACTTCTAATAAGTTTTAAATTAATTAAAATTAATATCAATGTTTGGTCACGCAAGTTCATTTATCTTATTTTTTCAATAATGCCCGTATATACGTTACACAAATTTTAATATTGGCGAATTGATTTAGAGTAAAGGGATTTGATTCTTAATTTCTGCTTTGAATGATTTTTTTAGGAACAAATAATGTTATCAAAATCCTCGCAAGGGGGAACGTGGGAATGTCTTGATTCACGCGTCTCTTCTTGTGTACGCGACTTGAGATTAAAAGACTTAAATTTTTTTTTCACATGATATCAAATAATCCACATGTTACAACGTCACTCTAACGAAATGTGTTCTCAAATACAACGGTAAGTCCCTGAAATATTACAATAAACGCAAATTTTGTTGGTCTTATTTTGAAATTTACATTATGCCGAGGAAAATTTAATAATATATTCAAATGGAATTCCCTAATAGTAGGAAATCTTTCAGAATATACCAAAAATATTCTTTGCCATTAGGGTGTATTTCGCTGTTTTTATTATTTCGATTCTACCCTGGTAAAAATGAAATCGGGCATGCCCGGTTTTGAACTAGGGCCCCGCCAAATTTTTGGTCGAATCTTGATATTGTCGGGATGCCTGGTCGGGCCCCTATTTCAGCTCGGTTTCAATTTTTACTAGGGTAGTGTTGCCAATTTATAATTGTCTACGAAGCAGGTAAGTCGTGTCCAGCTTTCATTGAGACTGGGAGTACGAAGTACTCTCGAAGAAATACGTTGCTCTTTTGTGTATAAGAATCACTACAAACTTGATACACACTTTATTTACTCATATCGGAAATACGTAATGTCAGAAGCTCTAAATTTTATCGAAATGCAAAGTAAATACTACGGGTATACACAACTGGTTCTATTTCAATAATTCGATCAAATATTTACGATTTCGATAAGCGCGGTAAAATTTGACAATTCTCACATTGAAGTTCGTACACGGAACAGATCTAGCCCATAAACTACAGCTGTTGAGATTCATATGTTATCGTTAGACATTCATTCTTATTGTCCATTCAACGTATCCTTATTTGTATCCTAAACTTACATCAACTTATTCAAGCAAGAAAATTTAAGCATTAATTGCATTTTACTTATTTATATTTCACTTCTCTAATGAAATGAGTTTATTTTTAAAGAACATTTTTTTGTCCTAAGTCTAAAGTCTTTTTATGCCACATATATGTCACATATGTGGCAACCTATATAAATTTGTTAATAGCTATTTTAACAAAAATGACGTCAAATTTTTTTAAAATTTGACTTTCTCATAAATTTATTAATTATTTTGATATTTTTTTCCAGCAGGCATTTATGTACAGCGTTGTTAATGTAACGCGCTATTTATAAAAATAATTTCTGGTTACAAGAAAGTGTTTCTTGGCATTTGAAAATGGATACGATGGAAATATTTTTTTGTAGTTATTATGAACATTGTAAAAGCTCTTGAATTATATTATGAAAAAGTGCGATGCAGAAGAAGTGTCGAAAATGAGTAAAAGAAGAACAGAAAGGCCTGCTGCGTTTTCTCAAGTACTCTCCTCGATGAAACCTCTCAAAGTGTAACTAAGAATGTGTATATGAGAATATATATTCAAGAATGATGGCGATAAAGGATTAATAGATTAAATAATTTCATGTGAAAGTTTTAACCCTGATTTTAAAAATATATTTTATTCTAAGTTGGGAGCAAAGTAAATATTAAATTAAAGATTACAATTTTTTGAAAAATCATGTAATTTAGTTGCAATAACGAATATGTCTTACTTTCGTCCAAATAAATTATTTAATTGATTTAGAAAAAAACACATTCATTGCGTTCAAGGTCTTCGATGAAAAAGTATTTAACTTGAGCGATGTAAACAAAGCGGCCAGTCTGATATTTTCGTTAGTTAGTCTAGTTGTCAGTTAAAGTGCAATTTCGGGATCCTGCTTAATTTACGAGTAAGTACAATAGCAAATTAATAATTATATATAACATTGTTAAACATTCTAAATTCCAATATTTATATATAAAGTTTAATGCAAATTAGAATTCAGTTTAATCGATGTATTTGTTTGAAGTTAATCAATGTATTTGTTCTGATTTTTTATCCACAATTTTAAGATTTTTTTTCAGCTAAATGTAATTTTTGTAAATTAACCAAATTTCGTGGTTAATTCATTACAATTACAATCCTATAAACTTCATAAAGTAGAGTTGGAAATGTCGAAATGTTTTATTGATGCTATGAAAATTTCAAGTGACAAATTTTGATGGTTAGAAAGTGATTTGTTTGGTCTGTGTATTGAGAGGACGATCGGTTTCAACGAAGCCCAAAAGAATCTCGTATGTCATTCCCGAAATAGGTCGTTGTCATACTTACTTTTTATAACTCGTAATATGATCAGATGTTTGAAGCGTACACTTACCTTTGACCCTCTTAAGACCATTCGAAGTCTCGGCGCAACAAATTATTCGATTTTTCATAAAACGCGGAGTAACGTGGCGGATATCGGTAGAAATTGTTTGTTTTTATTTTTTTACTTTGCTGAAACAGTCTCGTCGCAGCTATCGATGATTTATACACGCGCAAAAGAAGTAAATACAAGTATACACTTGACTGAAAAGAAAAGTCGAATCTTATCAGCGTTATGCTGAAACTTGTATAAAAAGTTAATTCGATAAAGAGAAGACAAATAGTTTATCCTTTCTCTAGTGTAAACTACTGACAAAAACTAATCGCAACTAAGATTGTGCTTATATTATAATAGATAACGCAATTGTTACAGGATTGTATTGTTCAAATATGAATTATACGCTGAGAAAAATGTTGTAATTAAAATGTACCTTCTGGCATTGGAAGGATATCGTCTACAGAGTCTATTTACCATATATGGTCCATATATGTTTTAACAATTTCATATAAGAAAATAAAAAATTCATATACTCATACATGGTCCATATATGAAAAAAGAAATATCCATATATAGATCAATAGAAACCAACTAAATAATTTTTAGTTGTTTTTTTTATGTACCACACATTGTATTAACATCATAGGCGATATCCCTTCAACTTCAGAAGGTACAGTAATTTTTATTATAAAAAAAATGTCATGCATTTTATTCAGTAGACCAATTAATAGGATATAATATAGTGGATTTTTTTAGTAAATTAATTTTTCCAAGTTTCTTTTATTTCGCGTAAGAAAAATATGCATTTCGAAGCTGACTGTTAGAAAACGGATGTATGCACCATCGCATTTGCGATTCGTTGAAGTGGCTAGCCACGAGGTCCGAATGACGCTTATCGTTGCAGAATCGCCGCTGACTGCCACATGTGATCTTAACAAAAACTCCGAGCTTTACGAGGATTGAACGGGTGCGCGCAAATTATTAAAAAATTAGTTAATCAAAACGTGCATTTTATCGAAAAATCATTTGATCTAAATAGCAATTTGTCATTGATTCATTTAATCAAAACGCGTATTTCATCAAGACTTCGGGGTGTCAAAGTATCAACTGTGTAACGTAAAAATACTCATTTTATTCGATTAAATATGTGCCTTTCTGCAAATAAAGTAAATTCATACTAAATTAGTTAAAAAATTGTCAGATAAATTCATTTATGATCTGATTAATTTACGTTTTCCAAGTATTTATATTTTAAAAGAAATAAACTTTCATGACTTCAAATGATACGATTAATAGTAAACGTATTTCTAATTTTATTATCAAGGGTCGCGACAGCGAGCCAACGAGCCAAGTTAAAATATTTTGAAAGTAAAAAATATGTAAAATAATGTTTCAAAAAAATGTCACATATATAACCCGTATTTTATTTTCACCACTCCTTTATGGATTACGAGCATACTTCGGATTTTAGTTACGATGAGTGAATGTCTAGGATTCAACTGGGCAAGCGGGGTAATTTGAGATGTGAACACATTATTTGTCGACCAATTTAGCATAAGATTTTTATGGTTTTTCGTACGTGGAAACTACGTAACAAGCTTAGCTGCCTTAAAAAAGTAGTATAATATAAAATACGTTTATATCAATCAATATTCGTAGTAGTAATAAAATTTATTCTCAATTTTTATTCTTTTTACGAAGATTTATGTACGCAGAAAATAATTTCCTCGTAATAAGTAGAATTTCTATTTCTATTATTCGTATCGTAAAAAAGAAAACTACATTTCTATTAAATCAATGACAATTTTATTACTTTTTCATATATGGCAATAATTGATATAATATTCTAACCGTGTATACTTTTAATAATTTTCTTATATGGAAATTAATAATTGCCAATATATATCAATCATATACGACCATGTATGAATTGTTCTAAATTCAATAAATCATATTCACGTAGACAAGTACGTTTATTTGCTCGGCTGTTATGGTTTAACTGTTTTGGGCCAAGCTTTTGGTTTTCCTTATATTCGGCTCGTTTGACACTTGATCGACAGCATCTCTCTTACATTTGTAGGCGAAATGAGTCCTATGCCTCGGTATCTTCATTGCGTATACACGACAAGAATATTGCTCTTTTATTTCTTCATCTCCTTTAAAGACGTTTCTTGCTATGTATGTATATATCAGATACCATCTTTCCCATTTGATAAATTACTACCGGAAATTCCAACAAAAAACTCTTTCGCTCTAGATGTTTAATCGACGAAGTCGAATACTTAACTGCACAAATTAATTACTGATATATTGAGCATAATTTCGAAAAATTTATACCACAAAAGTACTGGGAGAAATAAGAATATTAAAATTTAGATACCAGTGTATTCGAACTTTTGGTGAACTGAATTCTAATTTTTGACAAATTTTTTATTTTCTGTTTTGTCCATGTGTAGTAATTGTATAAATATCATAGATCAAATCCCTTCATCCTTAGAAGGTATAGTAATTTTTACTATAACTTTTTCTCAGTATAGGATGTCGTTAGGTTGAAACTTTCGTTTTCAGAATCGTCGTTAATAATATATTCAAATGCAATTATTAAATTATAATTAGTATTTTAAAAAAAAATTAATTAATTTAAACTTCAAGCTTTATCTTGCCAAGTATTATCTTAATACTGCCTCGGCTGCAAACATCTGAATGTGCGTAAAATAAAATTAATTAATGAACGTACTAAATAATAATTGCTTCCTCTCGTTTGATTACTTCTAGTCATAGATATATTTATATACGGGGAGGGACATAGAAGGAGGCTGGTGGAGGTGGGCGTGGCGGATGAAAGTCCTTCATTCTTGATTCGGCGATTTCAAGAACGGCAAAAGTGTCGGCTTTTGTTTATAATTGAGTGGCCGGATCGAATGTGGGGATTGACGCTCGAAATTACGCAAAAGTATTGTCCGGGGTTTGTGAAAATCGTCAAAATGTCAATTTGATAAAATTAATTCTCGAAAAATACTGCGTTGTAGAGAATGAAAAAATGGAATATTTAATCTATTAACAGCTTTTTGAACAGATGTTTCTATTCGGAAATATAAAATTAAATACTGAAGATTTTTTTCGAAATATATATCGCTGTCAGTCGGATAAATTTTGTCGAAACGACTCGAAATTTGGCATGGACTCGTAAAATATTCTAACACATGCCTGTGGATTCATAAAAGATTAGAAAATGTATAATTATTAATTATTATTGAATTGTAATTTAATACACTGACTTTCAAGAATTAATTATATCAATTTGATGTTTTGACGACTTTGACAAATCTTGGACAATTTCTTTATCAACATCAATTATTGTCATATATCGACCATATATCGAGCATCCCTAGTGGACATAATTTGCTGAAAAATGCTAAAAAGTCCCAATTTTAGCAATTTTTCAGCGTTTTTCAGTGTTTTTCAACATTTTTCAGCAAATTATTTCCACTAGGGGTTTCATCCAAAATCTCGTCAAAAGTTATACTCTTACGGTTATGTTTTCAAGAAAATATATTTTTATTTTTAATTTATAGAACATATCGCTGCACTTTATATTGATTTTATTATTATTTATTATATTGACGTTCAATAAGTGACATGCGTGTACACACACGCATGCATACACACGTATTTATATGTATATACGTATATATGTGTGCATGTCGCAGTGATTGTGTGTGCAACGTAAAATATTTGCGCAAATATCCGTCTCGCCCTTGACGATGCACGATTTGGCGAGCGCGTGCTACAGAGAACAGACGCTTCTTTGTACGGCCTATTTATTTATCTGTCAACATTACAGCGCGGTCAATAAAAAATTACGAAAAGAGCCTTCCGCAAAGCTGAAACGATTAATACTAATTAATATAACTTTTCAGATAAGACGACGTAAACTTGGTCAAATGTCTGTGGCAATATTTTGCAATTTTAAATCTTATTATATTAACAACGCGGAGAGATATATAATGCAAAATTAACGCGCATCGATGGTTCCTTAACGTGAGTTTCATGCAAGTACTGTGCCAATATATTTATCGTTTAGAATACCTACAATTTTCATGTTAATTATTGACAATCTTAATTTCCACTTACCTATGTTGTTTCCTTGTTTTTAACAAAATAAATATCCAAATGATCTTTGGAAAATCATAAATTTTAACGAGGAGAAAAATAATAATGAAAAATTAAACAAAATAATTGTTAAATCACAGGATATAGTGAAAAATACACAATCATAATTTTATAATAATAAAATGATAGTGTCAGGTAAATTTATTATAAAATGAAAAAGGCAATGTGGACATTTTTAGTATACTTTATTTTTAAAATTAAATTATTGATGTACATGTAATAACAGGTACAAAAAAATGAAAGACAGAAAACGTCGTTTAGATTGTTGTCGGGGTTTCGAAGCTGGCAAGGGAATCTCTGCTCAAAAGAAAATTATATTTGTTCATTTATATGTGAGGTGTCAGGCTTTCCCAGCAAGACCTCATTACCACCTTTGTAGTAGCTCCCTATGCTCCACTTATTTATTGGAGTATTCACCCTTATGGTGGCTTGTATCCGAGGTCTTCTTCCTTGTTAAAAAAAATCGTATTAATATAAAATTGAAATGCACATACACAATTTTATAGATACAGATAAGCTCTAGTTTAGTGGTTTTTATTCCTCCGTTGATAATCGATGAATTCTGAACAAAATCAGCTTTCACAATGATCTCAGAATTCATACTATCTGTCAAATCATTGTGAAAACCAGTTTCGTCTAATTATGTTGATGCGATGTTGAGTTTGGACCAATCCACAATCAAAGACGACCTGAAACTCAATTGCAATCGAACAAATATTAACAATAATTTTGAATTTGAAAATAAAACAAAATTTTATCTTCAAATTTATACCACATCTTGAACGTTTACATGACTTACACTTCGCATAATGCTGTGTTATTTTATAATAACTCGGGAATAGGTGCGCGTTTGCAGTATTTATTTTGTAAATACAAAATTTGAACTTTTATTATTGAAATAGACGGTCGGTAATTGAGAATCGATTAAAACGATCATAACAATAGAAATAATTGTTTTGTTATCAATAAAGAAGTCAGTTTCGTGTTTAGAACGTTCGGAAACGTTTCTCGTGTCGTGTTTTGCAATAGCAATAAATACTTTTGGTATAATTCTATATATCTCTTTTCGTTTGCTTTTGTTTAAATTTAAAAGTATTTTTATTATATTCGTAAAAAATTAATACTTCTTTTAATATTCCAAAATTATATTATATATACTTTTGGATATGAAACTTGAAATATTTTTAAATATTTATTGCTATTGTATTGCTTAGTGACGTCGTAAAGTAGTGCCGTTGTGATAGTGAAGGAGTGAAACAACAAAGGAGTGAAGCAGTGACACAGTGATGGTCCAGTCGGTGAGTGAATATTAAATATTTACATTATTGACTTTGTTTACTGGCAGTTTTGAGGACACTTCTTAAAATTACGTTCCTGGGGCCCGGCCATGTTAGTTTCGTTAATTTTTTAAAAAATTTGCAAAAGTTAGTTTAGTTAGTTTTTAAAATTTTATAACATAATTTTAAATTTTTTAAACACTCAATTTCAAATTTCCTCCAAAATTTGAATATCCAACGCGTACCTAGTCTCCCAAATAGGGCGTGTCCCCAAAACCACCGTTTGATGTACTTATATATATATATGTATATATATATATACACATCATTCACATAAGAAATGCTATAAAAATTATCCCATAAAGAAACAAGAGATTTTTATTTCATTATATATATGTATGAATTTACATTAATTTTGTTAATAAATTAGTATATTATTGCAGGAAATTTAATTTTATAAGTACTACAACGAAATAAAAATCTCTTGTTTCTTTATGAGATAATTTATAGCATTTCTTATATGAATGAAAAGATGAAAGTAATTCCTGACAATAAGCGAATCATTGCAGGTTTTTATTAAAAATAAGCTTTTTATTAAAAATTGTCTTTTTTTCTCCGAGTGTAGTACTGGTACATTTACCTACCGTTTTATCATATACAATTCTCTGAAGTGTATTAAAATATTTTAATACGCTTGAAAACTATTTAGAAGGTTGTTGTTTAAAATACCTTAGAACTCCTTCAAACTTTTTAAACGCTTTGAAATGTCGTAAAACAAATTACGTATATCTTCTCGCGAACGGTGCTGTAAATATATTGTTAATTTTTCCACGCGATTATGCATTTAAATATACGATAAAAATTATTTTAAGGACAAGTGTACAATTGAGATGACGTATGTAACTTTTACGTTTTTTTCCCCCTACGAAACTCCGCTGATACGTGCTCTGCTCTAAATCGCTTTGCGAACCTTTAAACGGTATTCGGTATAAAGTGTTATAATTCGTTTAATATCCTGAATTTTCTCAAGCAACTTTGGTTATATATTATAGAGGCGTTAAGGAAAAATATTTGAAAGATGTTCGTTCCGTAAATTGTACTTTTATTAACGTTTAGTATTTAATCACTAAAAGCACAATGTAATATGTTAATAAATTAATCCAATTTTTCTTTTTATTTTACAGTGAAGTGACATCTAAAACATCGTGTGAAAGCCAAGCTGCATTGAACTTCAAATCAAGGAACAAGGAAAGGATCATTTCTACGTTGAAATTCCATGAAAAGTCGGACTTGGAAAATTTTCGAACTCGAAAATTAAAACTGATAAGGTAAGAAGATATCGACAATTTGAACACTCTTTACTGTCAAGCAAAAAAAGATGGTATATCGTATACCGCCTTTCAACACCCCTATTTTGTTAAATATTAAAAATTTAAGTTTTCGCGTTAAACGGGCATATAAATATAAATTTTACCTAAATTTTACGCTCTGAAAATAATTATGTAATTGTAAACATATGTAATATTTAATTACGTTAATGAAATAAATTTATATAATTGTTAAATTTGTAAAAAATTTCCTGTGATAAAGTATTTCGTGATATAAAGAAATACAATCCTCCGTTGAACCAAAATATCAATTAACTACCCAAATATCAAAACCCATAATCGTTATGTACATATTTTCCATTAATTTGAGTCACTTATAATAAAGCTATTTAACTTAATATTTAGGTTTTTTTAATATTTAACAAAATGGTGGTTGTTGAAGGGTGGTATATGATATATCATCTTTTTTTGCTTGACAGTAAAGAGTTGTTCGAATTGTCGATATTTTCTTACCTTATCAG
>JABFPN010001078.1:0-16181 GCA_022817305.1 Leptoteleia sp. ZL-2020
TTAAAAGAGATTATCAGTATTGTACAAGTTGTTATGGTACAGTATAATAAAAATGTTCATTTTTCTTATAACCTCTTTTAAATTGTGTATTAACTAAGACAAGAAGATGTCATTTGTCCCTCTTTTTACATTTAGTATAATAATTTTTATCCCAATTTTTTTCTCAGTGTATTAAATCATTTATAGGAATAATTAATATACTTTGTTCCGCGTTTACTCCATAATTTTCAACTTGATAGCTTCATTAAAACTGTGTCATTAATAATATTTCACTTTAAATTGAATAAAATAAGACTTAACTTCTAATTGAATTATTATTATAAACTATTATCAACAAATTGATCAGCAGAGATATAAAAATGAGTTGCAAATATTGTTTCTGGCGTAATTTACATTATCACTGGCATGCAAAATACGATATTATAATGAAGAACATGTCGGTGTAAGGGCCAAGATATATGCACTTTCACGCAAGGCAATAAGCTATTTCAGTTCCGCTCCAAAATTCTGACGAATTTAGTATACTCATTTCTTTTCTGATAAAACATTTCATGCCTAAGATCGCTGTCTCAACATGAAAAATGAACTGCAATTTGTGCGATTCAAATCGGTTATAAAAATCTCATTATATTATAGTTCCATTATCAAAACAAATTGAATAACGAATTTCTTTAAATTCTTTTCCTTAGCGCACAGTAATAATATTATTTGTAGAATAATCATTCGGTTCCTGGGGAAATTTATCTTGTAATGTATTCTGAATTATTTATAAATTGAATCTTGTAATTTTATTTTTAAAAAATACTGAATAAAAATGTATTAATCATTGAAAATTATTAAAATGATAATTAATGCCAATTGTTTAATTTACGAATAAATCAAATACGTTTTTCAACGTACACTGAGAAAAATGAAATAGTATATTTATCAATAAATTCTGGGATATTGAACCTATATGTACTCTGTAGGTGTAACTGTAATAATTTATGGGAAAACTAAGTATATGTAATGCATACAGTTCTATAAACATAGAATACTATACAATGTGTATAGAAAAAATTCCCAAAAATTATAAGTGACACACATACAAAGAACGTATAGGTTCAGTATTCCAGGATTTATTGCTAAATATACTATTTATTTTTCTCGGTGTAATATTAAACTTGATACGTTAATAAATAATAAAAATTTTACTGGTTCGTTTTAAAACAATTAACATTTTAGAAAAAAAATTAATATTCAATTCACAAATTTTAATAGATTGATTCGTTAGTTTGTGCTAAAATTCGCATTCTTCTTTCGATATCAAGAACCAAAAGAGCCCTTAAACCATCAAAATATGTGTCGCGCTCGCGCGGAACTCTCGTCATCCCTTGTAACACCTCCAGCGAACCATTTGTCTGTTGCCATGCAGAGCTTGATTCATAACATATCTGCAGGATACTTGCATGTCACATGTCACAGCGAACATCTTGCTCGAGGCATATTTTTTCCCGTTTGTCGTTCGCTTTCAATGTAACACGCAACTCACAATCGTAACAATTATTGATTCAATCATTTAAAGAGCGATTTAAATTTAAACGAGATATATTCAACATCTTATTACTAATACATTTTCCAACGCAAATATTTGTAACATAAATATCAAAACGTAAAGCAAAATAAACAGTCTCGCGAAGTGAAAGAAATTAAAAATTTAAACAAATAACTTGAAAAGTTTAATAAATTTTTACTCATCCCCCCCATCTCTATCTATCTACCTCTCTCTCTCCCTCTCAAATGTGGAAATTCTTCAATTTCTTTCTTTATATAACAAAACATACAAATATAAGAAACTACGCGTATAAGAAACCTGTGTATGCCTTTTTTTTTACGTCATCGTGTATCTTCAACTTATACAACTTACATCCCAGCGATGCATGAAGTATCATAACCTTCGGGAACGTCAACAAACTGCGTAACCCTATGTTAAAGAAACAATGCCGAATATAAAAATTCATCATATGTTCCGTTGATGTCGACAGCATCATCGCAAACGGTGCCTCTTCATTATTAACGGAGCGATGCCGCGCAGAAGAAAAACAAACACAAGTCCCCCACCCCCCCCTTTCGCTCCGCCCTTCCACCCTTCAGATCTTTGGTCGATTCTAAATATGTGTAACTCCCAAAGGAAGACTATAACCTACGTTCGCGCAGCGAGTTATGAATAATGTATGTTCAGACATGCCATCGCACGCTCACGTATCGTACGTTATCGTACATCCCTGATACACGTATTGTCCCTGGAGTACATCGATAGTATATCAGCCGCGCTGCCGCACATAAAGTTTCATCCTTTCAATCCGACACATCCCAACCTGACACAGATGAAATTCGAGAATTCAGCGTCGTAAGTCGGTTGGCAATTACTGCTTTATTGTCCCGCGGGAAATTTCCCTCAATTTGTACCGAGGCGCCCCCTTATTAATATTGTTTAAATATTCGAATGCTGCACAACAATGCGTAAAAGTAAGAATACTTCAAAGGAGTTTCAGTTCGAGTTTTGCATATTGTATAGATTTTGATAGAAATATCGATGCAACAAGAGCCCTTTGCCGTTTTCATAAAAGAGTTATGGCATTTACGTATTCTCTTGGAGAACTTGCTTTAAATTGTTAAACTTTACTCCGCTCTTCGGACGTCTTTCCAAGATACTTTCGGGATATTGTTATTATATTTATAAATACCTTGCATGTGCATTCGTTAGGGTAAGATAAAAAAAAGATGTATTTTTAATAGTTTGATTAGTAAAATGTACACGTCCGATAAGTTAGCACTCCCCTCCGTTAATCGTGTTCGAAAATGTAGTATCATAATACAATTTTATTTCATTTAATTAAATTATTTTATATCATATATTGTACAATGTACATTTTTAATTATTACTTTACTCCTATTGATAACAGTTTAATTAATACTTCAAATAATTTTAGTATTTATATTACATGTATAGTCCGATATGGTCTAGTGGCTAGGATACCTGGCTTTCACCCAGGAGGCTCGGGTTCGATTCCCGGTATCGGAGTTTTTTTTTATAGTTTCACTCGAAAACTACTTAATGTGAATAAAATTATTTTTTAAATACAGATTTTGTAAAAATCATTAATTCTTATAAATAAAATTTTATTTTTACCATATACTGAATCCACTTTCACTAGACCAATATAAAAGTTATTCTTAATTACATATTTTTGGGAATGCACCAATTTAATGTTGGTATCCCTCCAAAAATTAAATAAAAAGAAGTCACCACAATTAGGAGCAAATTATCAGTGTATTTTGGGCGACAGTAAACAAAATTTATTACCGCATAAAAATTAGATTAACTTATTCATATTTGTTTTTATTATACAGTCTCAGTTTATAATGAATGAATCAAAATTGATACCGAATAATAGTTATTATTATAATCTGTTCTACAGAGTCTAATGTGTGAAACACTAAAAATAAAATATCCATTATATCGATTTTTATATCTTAATGACTGTAAATGAACTAAAATTAAAAAGAATCATTCGAACAATTTATTTAGCTCTTGTAGTGTCATGTTCATCTATTCCTTTTATAAACATATGTTTTTATAGTTAATTAGAAATTGTTTGTCAAGATAATGAATGTTAATTTTCATGCATTCAATTAAATTTTAATACAATTTTCGAGTATGACAATTAATGAATTTTGAAATCAAATTAAATTTTAATCAGTTAAACAATTAATTTAGCTCTTGTAGTGTCATGTTCATCTGTTCACTTCAGTAACAAATTTTGATACTGGCTGTTTATATGAGAATATATTATTGTCAGTAATAGATAAAAATTTTAATACAATTTTTAACTATGACAATTAATGAATATTGAAATTAAATTAAATTTTAATAAAATTGTTAAACAATTTATTTAGCTCTTGTAGTGTTATGTTCATCTATTCCTTTTGTAAACAGATATCTTCGTGTCTAAATAAAAATTGTTTGTTTTATTAGCTTATGCTTTGTCGCGGATGCCACATTTAGTTACGTAACTTTATACGATAGTTGATTTTAAGGAACCCAAAAATATTCGAACAAGTTATTCTAAAGAAAACGTCCCATATCATCCGATATGGTCTAGTGGCTAGGATACCTGGCTCTCACCCAGGAGGCTCGGGTTCGATTCCCGGTATCGGAATTTTTTTTTATACTTTCGTTAAGCAAAAAACTTTCTAACTTTAAATAAATACATTAGCACCAAATTTAGTAAATTTTACTTAATAAAAACAGTTATTTAATTTCTTTCCTTTTATACTGTTTGTTTTAAAAGCAAATTTCACAGATATGTTTAACAAAACCTGATTCACAAATATCGTTTGACTCTTCTTATTTCATGTTTATCTGTTCTTCTTACTAGCAAATGTTTTGATATATTTATATATATAATAAATTTCAATTATAAATGAATATGTTTACGTTTGTTTTTCACAATATCCAAACAAAATTGAAAATTAGTTGGTAGAATCTCTATGCTCAAGACAATAACTGACACAATTTTATGAGGACCTACTATACAACTTTTTTTCACAGTTAATAAAATATTCCCAAGTTACTAAATGTAATTGAAGTGAATTTGAACAGAACAAAAAATAATGAAAGAAAGTGTGATTTCAACACTTAAAAAGCGTAACACGTTTTCTATGTACTAGACATCCACTTTGAACCAGATATGGTTTGTAAAGTAATACATAAAAGTAATATTTGATATATGTTACATTTAAACAGAGTAATAGGACAGTAGCATAGTTCAATGCTTCTTTAAATATTCCGAACACACTTTCAAAGGGATCAAAGAAATGCGCCAAAGGAAACGTTCTTCAAAATCCATTTCCTTTCAGGTAGACATTTTTTGATACCATTAAAGACTTTAATGCTTTTCCTGTTACCCCGTTATTTTGTGGTTTTAAATTTGCATACGATCAATTTAAATACTTTATAATCAATTTCTAATCTGTGACATTAAGTTAAATTTTAAGGTTCTATAATTGAACTATAATTAATATTATACGAGGAAATTTCTATTTAAATCTGAAAATATTTACTGATAAAGAGAACAGACGTACATAAAATAATCAAAGCTAAATTGAATGTTTTGTAACATTTTAATTTATTACATAATAATTAAAGCTATTTAATTATGACAATGAAACACAAAGAAACATTATCACATGCAAATCCTAACTCTTTTTTGAGAAAACAATAATATCTAAATAACTGTGACAATATCTGTTTATGAAAAAAATAGATGAATATGACGTTACAAGAGCTACACACTGTTCGAATATTATTTTAAAATCTGACTTAATTACTGCCATTTATATATAAAACTGTCGATAGAATATAATGGGCAGGTAAAAAAATTTAACACTGCAATAAACAGGAAAACATGGAAGCAAAAGAGCTAAAATTTAATTTAATTTCAATATTCATTAACTGTCATGAACGAAAGTTATTATACAAATTTATTTTTATATACAAGAGTTAAAATTAATTACCTTGACAAACAATGTCTAATAAACTATGAAAATGAGTATACAAAGAGAATAAATGAACATGACACTACAAGAGCTAAATAAATTGGTCGAACATTATCTTTTTTTTTTTGTGTACTTAAAAATGCATCTATAACTTGAATCAACTTTTGAAAAACAACAATTAAAAGCAGTAATATCTTCGAAGACAAGTGAAATCCCTACAGGAATGTGCTAGACTGGATCGACAGGCACGATTCTGGTCCACTACTATTAACCAAATTCTGATAAATAGATAAGGGCTTGTATTGGTTTGAAATTGGTTCTTAAACGTAAAACAACATAATAAACATAGATATTATAATATATCATTGTGAGTTCAATGTTAGGAATTGATTTTCTTTAATATAATATTAATTGCATTCCAATTATAAAACATTTAAATAAATTTTACAAAAACTTCTATCGACATTTTATCGACTTTTATATCTAAATGACAGTCAATGAATTAAAATTAAAAAAAATCATTCCAACAATTTATTTAGCTCTTGTAGTGTTATGTTCATCTATTCCATTTGTCAACAGATATCTTTATGTTTAAATAAAAATTGTTTGTTTTATTAGTTTATGCTTTGTAGCGGATGCCATATTTAGTTACATAACTTTATACGATAGTTGATTTTAAGGAACCCAAAAATATTCGAAGAAATTAGTCCAAAGAAAATATCACATATCATCCGATATGGTCTAGTGGCTAGGATACCTGGCTTTCACCCAGGAGGCTCGGGTTCGATTCCCGGTATCGGAGTTTTTTTTTATACTTCCGTAAAGTATAATCAACTAGACCATTTTTTAGTAGTAGAAGAATTGGACATATTTTTGGATCAATGTTGTAGTTGTAAGTTGATAATTAAAAACATCTGAATAATTATTTCGTTTGTAATTACATAATCAAGATTTAAATGAAATCAAGAGATTATATAATAAAAAATTATATGATATTAACAAAAGTGAAACGAAAATTAACTATAAGAAATAGTGGTTAAATAGCTGAATTTATAAATTCACTTTGCTATATATAAAAGTTATAAAATGGCGATGAAATTCGAGATAATTTGAACAAGTCGCATTCGCTCGATCGGAATAAAACGGAAATTACAGTCAGAAACGGATCGTTGGACATTAAATTAATCTATCTTGCCCTTATTATCTTGTATCCTTTTGCATTGGTAAGTTTAATTTCATTGTCCCAGTGGCTTTGTTACACCCATTACAAACATAATTATTCAGACTACAATTCACTATAAAAAAAAGGGATCTAAATAATATCTAGTATTTTAATCGCACGCATTTTCATAATATTCAAATAAAAATTTTAATTGTGCAATAATATTAAATTAAGTTTGATTGGAGAAAAAATTGTTATCATTAATTATTTTACAACACTTTTAAATGTAATAAAAAATATGCCACCATTTATATTATGAAGTGTCAAAAGACACCTTTTATCAAATTTTACATTAAAAATATTCTAATTTTAAAAACTATTTACATTTCTAATTCTAATGATTTCCACGCGAAAATTTCTTATAAAAAAATTTATTTTCTGAACCAACTTGTTAAATTAATTGTAAACATTTACAAAGATTGTAAAGTAAAATAGAGAGTATAAAATAATATAAAATAGGGAAAATGTAATTATTTTGTTCAGTGACAATAAAGAAAAATAAAAGCTGCACTTTGGTTAAGTGACACATAAAACACGCTGTTGCCAATTAAAGCGAATAACGTGATTATCCGATACTTTTGGAAGGAGCTTAATCGTATCATTCGATAGGTACAAGGTACAGTAATTTTGAACATTTTTGCCTGTGTGCCCCGTACGTATTTCTCCGGGTGAAGACAAGCCGAGTTAGTCACGTTTCTAGGTGAACGCGATATTCTTGCACGCGACCACGTTGAGGAACACCTGGTCGCATACGTCACGATTAATTTGCACTTGCATGAATTTTAATGATACTCCGGAGTAAGACAATGGATTTTCTAAGAGCCGTCCGTACGCCTACTTTTCGATTCGTCGTGTTACACGATCAGATTCTGATCAATCTTAGCATGCCTTATCAAACTGAGCAATTACGTATGATAATTATTACAAACATTGTCTTGTAAAGTAGCATCTGATGGAACTCGAGGGATCGATTCCAAGCATTGTTTGCTTAATTTGTAGAAAAATAGGTTATGTAATAAGTAGGCGACTAAATAATTGTACGCTAAAAAAAACGGATTTATAACAGTTATGCATACTTTATAGATGTTAAGAAATATAAATTTTTGTCTATAAGCAATCAAAAACAAAATAACTGCTAATACGTTATTGTATTTATTAACTATTAAAAACACAATAACAATCATTTATGTTCGAAGATATTATTGTCAGCATTCAATTATATTTTAATACAATTTTCGAGTACGACAATTAAAGAATTATGAAATCAAATTAAATTTTAATCAAATAGTTAAACAATTTATTTAGCTCTTGTAGTGTCATGTTCATCTGTTAACTTGAGTACCAAAATTTGATACTGACTGTTTATATTCGAAGATGTTATTCTCAGCATTGAATAAAAATGTTAATAAAATGTTTAATAATGACAAATAATGAATATTAAAATCAAATTTAATGAAAGTATATAAAAAAAAGTCCGATACCGGGTATCAAACCCGAGTCTCGTGGTTGGGAGAATTCTTTCCTGGCCACTTGACCACATCGGACTGTAAGTAACGTTTTGTTTAAAACAATTTCGTATATTCTTAGGTTGTTTAAAATCAATTATCGTATAAAGTTAATCGAATTTTAATGTTAATTCATTTTCTGTCATTTACCTATAAAATGAACTTTAACTTTTGTAACTTAATTAAATTGACCTCTAATACAATTTTCGAGTACAACAATTAAAGAATTATGAAATCAAATTAAATTTTAATCAAATAGTTAAACAATTTATTTAGCTTTTGTAGTGTCATGTTCATCTGTTCACTTCAGTGCTAAAATTTGATGCTGACTGTTTATATTCGAAGATATTATTCTCAGCATTGCATAAAAATGTTAATAAAATGTTTAACTATGGCAATTAATGAATATTAAAATAAAATTTAATGAAAGTATAAAAAAAAAATCCGATACCGGGTATCAAACCCGAGTCTCGTGGTTGGGAGAATTCTTTCCTGGCCACTTGACCACATCGGACTGTAAGTATCGTTTTGTTTAAAAGAATTTCGTATATTCTTAGGTTGTTTAAAATCAATTATCGTATAAAGTTAATCGAATTTTAATGTTAATTCATTTTCTGTCATTTACCTATAAAATGAACTTTAACTTTTGTGTCTTAATTAAATTGACCTCTAATACAATTTTCAAGTACGACATTTAAAAAATTATGAAATCAAATAGTTAAACAATTTATTTAGCTCTTGTAGTGTCATGTTCATCTGTTCACTTCAGTGCCAAAATTTGATGCTGACTGTTTATATTCGAAGATATTATTCTCAGAATTGAATAAAAATGTTAATAAAATGTTTAACTATGGCAATTAATGAATATTAAAATAAAATTTAATGAAAGTATAAAAAAAAAATCCGATACCGGGTATCAAACCCGAGTCTCGTGGGTGGGAGAATTCTTTCCTAGCCACTTGAACACATCGGACTGTAAGTATCGTTTTGTTTAAAACAATTTCGTATATTTTTAGGTTCCTTAAAATCAATTATCGTATAAAGTTAATCGAATTTTAATGTTAATTCATTTTCTGTCATTTACCTATAAAATGAACTTTAACTTTTGTGAATTAATTAAATTGAATACTAATACAATTTTTGATTATGACAATTCATGAATATCGAAATCAAATTAAATTTTAATAAAATAGTTAAAAAATTTATTTAAAGAAAGTCTTATTACTTTCATTTCTTGATATTAAAAATTTCTTTTTCTCAGTACATGGTATCTTTTTTAATACTATGTCAATGTTTTTATTCCAAGTTTTTATATTATCTCAGTATACCAGCCCAACGCACATAAAAGGGTTGAATTCGTGAAAAATTAGCATTAATTCCATCATATTGTTATGTATAAAAACTTCATAATATAAAAACAAAAGGGTTTGACGTAATTATAGTGAAATATATTTTTCAGTGTACAATGTGCGTTCGTTTATTTTCATAGAACTTAAGTGGAGTTATTTTTGGAATACTTGTACACGTACGGTTATTTTACCTAGGTAAATGTTGAAATATGCAAATACTTGGATTTTTATGTGAATTCCTATTCAATTTGAATTTGAAAAAAAAAGATTCTGAATAATGAAATCTTTTTTTTTATGTAAAAATGTAATTTAATACTTGATTTGAGATTAATTGTAAACGTTTGCTTCATTCTGAAATTGTTTCTATTTTAATACAGTAATTTTCTGACTGACTTTAATTTGTACAAATAATTTCGTGGAAAAATAGTGAAACAAGTTATTCACATATACAAAGCAGAAAAAAATGCAAAAAAGAAATCATTTTAATTTATTATTATTAAAAAAAACACAGTAATACAATCTTATCAGAAAATATTAAAAACAATATTTTAATGCATAACGAAAAAAAAATAATTAATGAAAAATGATTACAATGACGGTATAGTAAATACGTTACAATAATTCAAAAACTCTAATGCATACCATTAAAAGCACTTATTTAAACAAGATAATTGATGTTAATGTTCCTTTTAATTTACATTTCAATTATTTCATTTAATTAATTAAAACGAAGAAAATGCCTCAATGCACAAAATGACCATGAAATTATTATTGCCAGTAAACGAAATAGTACTGCGATTGACGATAAAAATTCAATTGATAAAACTTTCACAAATTGTTACATTTTACATAACTAGACCTTTATTAAAATTACGCAGATTATCTGGACGTTAATTCCTCTTAATTATTTGATAGCTCTAATAGAAAGTTAGATACAACATAATTGCTTGCAGTAGTGAACTATATATGATGTGCGATATGCATATATACATATCCAACATTCATTTGCAACGCAACTGGATTGTTTTAATTAAATAAACCATTAATATGTCACAATAATTTATAATAACTTTCATACATGGTACCATACATTAACATAAACTGAACTCAACATTTATCATTATTGTCATTATAACTAATATATTTCTAACAAGTAAAGTCACCAATTATAATTAAGAATGTTAATAAAATTTAATTATGTAATCGCATTGTGCCTCATGTATAAAAATTATTAAATGTATAATACCTGTAATGTTGCAAAATCCGTTTACGGTTATAACGTTAATGTTTTGTTGCAATATATACGTATTATAAGCCGCGATAGTACCTAGGTGCCTTACGACCAGGTCACTCAGATGGCCCGTTAGCTCAGTTGGTTAGAGCGTCGTGCTAATAACGCGAAGGTCGCGGGTTCGATCCCCCCACGGGCCAATTTTTTTTTCTTTTTTTACTTGATATCATATACTGTGGGTCATACAACCATGGCCCATTATTTTTTTTTAATTTAATAATATTTTTAATGGTAAAATTGCTCACTCTTCAGAGATATCCTCAAATGGATATAAATTGTTCTCAATTTTACTATTACTTTTTTCTCAGTGTATATGAATTTTTCATTTTCTTACATGAAATTTATTTCAATTTAGTTCGACAGTTATATTCCTTACATAAATATAAAAATTACGTAATAATAGTTGTCATATATAATTGCTCATATACAAAAATATATATTTTAACATATATATTAAATATGCACAACAGTCATAAATCCTTTTTTCCAATAAACATATTACATTAAAAAGTAATTTTAGACAAATTGATGCATTTTTCTGACTTAAGGAAGTAATTTTTATTGCAACACTTAACAAAACAATTTGAATAATTTCATTTCTTCATAAATTTTTAATCAATTCCAATGAATACTAAGTTTGCATTGTCGAAATACAATCGATACAATCAGACGGTAATTAATTCTTTTATCTGAGAAGTAACCGCACGAATTTGGCATCGTACGAGTAAGTTTGCGTTTGAAATATAAACGGCGATCCCTACGATAATCATAAACTGTCAATTTTGTTCCATTAATAAAACAAACCCGCAGAAAAGTGCCAAACACAAGTTGGAAATGACGCGAGATAAGTTACGTCGCGAAACACTTAATGAACGAGTGAATATGCTTACGGTTGATTTCACTTAACGAGCAGTAGATGAAATGAGTTGATGGAGTTTGCATAGACTGATCAACCTTCGACTTGCGAAAGCTCTCATGCGATCATTAACTGGCGAGCGAATTGCCTAAACTTTGCGAAATATCAAAATGCCAATTTTCGCACAATTTCGTGGTACCGCAGAGTTTCGAGGCCAGGCGTTATTTCCGGAATACGAAGTTCAACTTGGTTCGCGAAAGCATTTTTATTGCTTTTTATTGCAATTCCGTGTCTTCAATTCAACCGGTAATTCCTATCGAGTATGTAAACTTATCTATTTAATGTTCATTTAAAATTCGTAACTTCCAAAACTTTTTATTTAATAATAGCAATAGAATATTCTTGGACCATATTGGATTTCTATTTATTTCATGGACAAAATGATATTCTATTTATAAGAAAAATAAATGATCTTATAAAGTACGGTTTCATCTAAGATTAATCCTACTTCTAATCAATAAATTTGTTAGAGAAAAGATTAAAAATAATCTCAATTTAATAATAATATATTGCAATGTAAGCCTCTGGACCACCAAATTAAAAACAAACAAATCTTTTTGGTTATATTAATTTCATTAAATCAGCAAAATATTTCTGTTGAATCACAAACTGTTTTTGTTAAATCAACAAAATAATTTTCTTACGTATATAATGACAAAATAATTGGTACTAGTGCCATATTTATCAGTACTGCTAAATAGGCATTCCAACCGAAAACACTGGTCCAGTACCGTTTACTAATGGCACAGTACATAGCCTAGTACTGAACAATTTTTTTTTTCAGTCAATAGTACTGACAAAAGTCTGGACTAATTTCAACATATATTTAGTGCCTGGCATATTTTACATCTAATTATGCTCAGTTTTTGTTGGTAATCAAGTTCAAATTGGCTGACGATACCGTACCAGAAACGAGCCAATATCTGGCAATATCTCATAGGACATTTATTGTTTTAAAATAGCCTAATTATTACTTATTAGTGGTTTGAAAGCGTTAAAAAAAAAAGATACGCCCACAAGTGATGGCAAAAAAGCATTTGGAGTGTTAAGTTAAGGACAGAAAGTAGCGTGGTTGAATTTCAGGATCTTTAAAGTAAAAGTGGGGAACTGAATGACGAGTTGTAAAAGAGGCTCGTGGAGTAGCCCTGGAAGCCTAATCACAATCCTCGAGACGAGACGTCACTCGAGTCAACTTACTTTAGCATCTATTGTGTTTCACCGTGTTTCCTTAGACGTTGGTTCGATACATCAAGTTCGAACTACGTGCACGTACACTTGGAAAAATGTTTTGTTCCCTGCACCTTATATTATG
The DNA here is from genome assembly GCA_022817305.1 of Leptoteleia sp. ZL-2020. NCBI lineage: Eukaryota > Metazoa > Arthropoda > Insecta > Hymenoptera > Scelionidae > Leptoteleia > Leptoteleia sp. ZL-2020. Next base: position 13,137 of record JABFPN010001078.1, read on the forward strand.
ATTCGCGTTCCCTTCCAAAAGGATGTTATCGCCCCGAAATATCAATTTATGTTGACAACCACCCCGTGTATTTTGTCATTAATATGATTATCAAACGGAGATATAAATCTTAGAATATCATAACAATTTAAGAGTTCAGAAACTATGAGTCAATATCTTACAATATTATTTTAGTTTTATTGAAATTTTATAAAATTCGTTAAACCTTAACGATAAAAATGCTCGTCTAAGTAATATTAAATGCTTCGTCTCATGAATTCACCCTTAAACACGTCAGTCGGATAATTCACTGCCTTATTCATTTTATAATTAATATTATTCTTTGAAATACATTCGAGGTGTATAAGGTAATGAATTACCCGAGCCTTACTAATGAGTTTAAAGGTAATTCATTAAACAAAACACCCAAGTTATTCAGACGATTTTTTTCCCAATATAATTGTTTTGTAATTTTTATATAATTCTCTTTTATAATTCTTAAATACATTTACAGTGAATATTTAAGTGAACAAATATAAAAATATAACTTAACTTGTAAAATTGAATTTATTATTTTATAAATGATATATAATTAGTTTAATTAATGATCATGTAATAATTTTATCATCTACTAGATTGATTGTAAAATAATAAAGAATTAAATGTATATGTCTAAATAATGTAAACTTGCTCAAAGTGGTCTATTTAATAATAACGTTGTAATTTATATCAGTTGCTGGGCAGCAATGTGCTTATTACGATACTACTTTTTTCTTCCTTGCGAATTAAACTGTGATCAAGATTGAATAATGATTACATCACACGTAAAGAAGATCGATAAATAGGTTAAAAATTATTATGGATGCATCCTTAATAAAATTCCAGACCAGTTCCTAATCAGATCTATGATTAGTTTTTTTTTTTTCTACTCTGCAACGTTAAGTCCAGTTGAAATCAGGAATCCTTATCAAAACTTAATTAAGGCGAGCTATTTTGACTTCATCTTGATACACTTTTTCGGTTAAAATAGTTCTAAAATAAAGTAATTAAGTCACAGTAAACTCAATTTAAATTTACGAAACTGAATGAAACATCATAGCAATAATATTTTGCGTAAAAATATTAATATCAAGTGTATAATTTTTTTCAGTTCAGTATCAGTATGTAATTCAGCAAAAGAATTATCATGCAAGTCTAGTAAAATATGCCTCAAATTGAATAATAATAAAAATAACTTAATAAGTTAATAATAAATAAATAGTAATAGAAAGTGTAGTATTTTATAAAATTTTAGTTTTTTAATGTATATATAAATTTGTATAACAGGTGAAATATTAATTGGCTCAAATTCAAAATAAAAACATGTATTACAAACATTAATGATTCTGGAATACATAGATAAGTTAAAGTTTGTTTTTCTGAATTACATGCTGTTTAACTATTTCCAAATTAAATTGACCAAATACAGTTATTAAACCTAATGCATTGCAGAAAACGCTTTAGACATTTACCCACCGTCTCTACTTCACCACTAATCTCGAGTAACTTAGCAAGTCTCTCATTTCACTGAATACTTCGACGTAATTAACTAAATGATGCCGCGAGGCTTGATTTAACCAGCGTGCATTAACTTTATACACAATTTGCTAATTTATCTAATGTAACACAAATCCGATAGATATGGAGACGAAGAAAGTCGTATAAAAAATCTTACGTTAAGTCCGACAAAATTTCCTAAAAACCGATACACAAATATAGACTGGACTTCTGTTCATAACAAGATAAAAAACTTTTATATACCAATTATAATATTCGATTTAAATTAATGAAGAATAATAATATTTTCGATAATATTATTGAAATGCTTCCATTTATATATTACTACACTTATATACGTAAAAAAAGTTGAAACAATAATTACTATACCTCAGAACAACACTGACGTAAAATCAATTACCGCAGTTTGGTTATTAGTACTGCTCTGATACTGATATTTTAATGAATATTACAAAAAAAAAGATAACACTCGAACAATTTATTTAGCTCTTGTAATGTCATGTTCATCTATTCCCTTTATAAACAGATGTTTTTATAGTTGATTAAAAATTGTTTGTCAAGGTAATTAATTTTAACATTTGAACATTCGATTAAATTTTAATACAATTCTCGAGTATGACAATTAATTAATTATGAAATCAAATTAAATTTTAATCAAATAGTTAAACAATTTATTTAGCTCTTGTAGTGTCATGTTCATCTGTTGACTTGAGTACCAAAATTTTATGCTAACTGTTTATATTCGAAGATATTATTCTCAGCATTGAATAAAAATGTTAATAAATGTTTAACTATGGCAATTAATGAATATTAAAATAAAATTTAATGAAAGTATAAAAAAAAAATCCGATACCGGGTATCAAACCAGAGTCTCGTGGGTGGGAGAATTCTTTCCTGGCCACTTGACCACATCGGACTGTAAGTATCGTTTTGTTTAAAAGAATTTCGTATATTCTTAGGTTGTTTAAAATCAATTATCGTATAAAGTTAATCGAATTTTAATGTTAATTCATTTTCTGTCATTTACCTATAAAATGAACTTTAACTTTTGTGTCTTAATTAAATTGACCTCTAATACAATTTTCAAGTACGACATTTAAAAAATTATGAAATCAAATAGTTAAACAATTTATTTAGCTCTTGTAGTGTCATGTTCATCTGTTCACTTCAGTGCCAAAATTTGATGCTGACTGTTTATATTCGAAGATATTATTCTCAGAATTGAATAAAAATGTTAATAAAATGTTTAACTATGGCAATTAATGAATATTAAAATAAAATTTAATGAAAGTATAAAAAAAAAATCCGATACCGGGTATCAAACCCGAGTCTCGTGGGTGGGAGAATTCTTTCCTAGCCACTTGAACACATCGGACTGTAAGTATCGTTTTGTTTAAAACAATTTCGTATATTTTTAGGTTCCTTAAAATCAATTATCGTATAAAGTTAATCGAATTTTAATGTTAATTCATTTTCTGTCATTTACCTATAAAATGAACTTTAACTTTT
>JABFPN010001078.1:16281-33552 GCA_022817305.1 Leptoteleia sp. ZL-2020
TATCGTTTTGTTTAAAACAATTTCGTATATTTTTAGGTTCCTTAAAATCAATTATCGTATAAAGTTAATCGAATTTTAATGTTAATTCATTTTCTGTCATTTACCTATAAAATGAACTTTAACTTTTAATTGACTTTAACTTTTGTGACTTAATTAAATTAAACTCTAATACAATTTTCGATTATGACAATTCACGAATATCGAAATCAAATTAAATTTTAATAAAATAGTTCATAAATTTATTTAGCTCTTGTAGTCCCGCGTGGAAAAATTTTAGTGCCACAGCAGAAGCCACAGTGGCCGATAATGTGGCATGGAAAAATTTCGGTCCCGCAGGATCAACCACTATGGCTTTTGTTATGGCGCTAAAATTTTTCCACGCGGTGTGTCATGTTCATCATTACTTGACAGGAAACAAAGTATCAGTGAATGTCCTACAATTTTTACTATACTAGACACTAACAATTTGTACAAATCTTGTACTCTTTCTACAGTAATCTTGTTAAATTACAATAACAAAATGTTTCACATCAACATTGTTACACAGTATAGTACTTGTACCCTTTTTTTCTGTATATATCTTCATATATTACTTTTCTGCATAGAATTGAAAAGTTATATTACTATAAACATACAAAATCAATGTTACAATTATATAATTTCTGCCAACCTCAGTATTAAATGTCAAAGTTAATTCTAATAATCAGATTAAAAAAGTTCGATGCTAATATTATATTTGTACAAGTGCGTTACTAATGTAATTAAAACTGTGTCATAAATTTTAACCTTGAGAACGTTGTAAAAGCAGAGCTAGGTGGATTATGTAAATTTGTGTTTGGGATTGTAATCAAAGTGGCTTTTTTTTTCCTCGAAAGTAAATTTCTGCATGTATTATGACGGTGGATTATACTTGTGATACCTTAATGCAAATTGAATCATTGACCATGAAATGTAAGCACAGAAGGTGATATGTCTTAGATGTGCATACGCCGCGCTAAAGATCCGACTCCTTTATTTAAAGATAAGCCAGATATCTCATTACAATTTGAATTATCTATAGGAATGACTTGACATAACTCTTTTATCACGTGTACAAATATCGTCGAACCGACTGCCATTCATTAAAGTTCCCCCATTGTTCATTAAAAATACATATAAACACGTAAACATGTCAGGTCATCTTGTCTTGCATTGAAAATTACTCTTAACCGATATCCATTAATCACTTGGAAGATGTGTAAATGACTATGAAATTACGCTTACACTCATGAAACGAATCATTCGTTCCAAATAAGTACGCGTTTAAATATTTTACCTTAATACTAATTATTTGAGTTAACTATGACATACTATTAATTGAATTATAATTTTTTTTTTTTTTTTGACAAACAAAAATATCTGTTTGCCATATAATGATATTCTGCAAGTATAATGCCAAACTAGTAAACTTTTTATTAGAAATTAATTTTTTTTTCTCTCAGTGTACCAGGCCCTATATGCATGCCAAAGTTAATCCAGACTCCTATCAATTCCAGGATTTTCTATCAATTTCAGGATATATTGGAAAAGTAATTATTTCTACTGTTAATAATAGTAAAATTTAAAAGTCATTTAGTGAATATTAGTAGAAAAGTACTACAAATTGCTTTGATAATTGTCATTTTTACTATTTTTAATAGTAAAATTTTTCACTCTTCAGAGATATCCTCAAATGGATATAAATTTTTTTCAATTTTACTCTTACCTTTTTCTCAGTGTAACTGTACTATAACGTATTGTACCAGTAGAACTTTTCCTCGTGACTTTCTTTACTTTTCAACCCTTGTGCTCAAAGAGTAGAACTTAATTAACGTACAGTCATCATTTACAGTTTTCATACCCTCTTTTTTTTTCTTTTCACAGAAACTTTGCATCCTGTTTGTTGCAATTTACTTCTCATCACAGCGACAACAAAACCAACTCTGCAAATTTAAAATGTTGTCAAAACGCCGATCGATGGCAATGCGCATTCACGAATCCCAAGCGCGGTTAGTTGCCCATATTGAAAGCGTCATTTTCGCAACACATTGTAATGTATACAGAGCCGCTAATGTTACGATGTACTTTAGCACTTTCTTCACGAGCGTTTCAATGCGCAACCATCGCCCGTGAACGCGCCTTTCTGATGTGCGGAGAACTCGTTTGAAAGAAAAAATTACTTACATTCAGTCGGGGCTCTCGGCAGAAATGCCAATTAGCCGCGCAAAAAATTGAAATAAAATTACGCGCCGTGCCATCGCGCTTGCGCGGCGCTTATTCAGATTTGTCCAATCCGCCACCTCTTAAGTCGCGTTAAATATCCGCCCAATAAGCCGGCAGATGTTTTAATTTAACTATTACACGGAGAGAAAAAGATTAATACAATTTATTGACATTCTTAGTAAACTGGTTATATATTGGGCAAAATTTGAAAAATTACTATCTTAAGTTAGTAAAACGTATCAATTTGTTGGAAATGATTCTTAGAAAGCTGACACTTTTTACTAACTTGGGATAGCAATTTTTCAGTTCTCGCAAGTATATGACCAGTTTACCAACAATGTCAGTAATTTTTAGTAATCTTTTCTCCCCGTGTAGGCAACGTTCTTTTTCTTTTCTTTTTTTTTTGTTTGTCACAAGTAAAATGGAACACACTTCCCGCCAAAACAAGAGAGCTCGTAAAACGTCGTCGAACTCCGAAATTGAGGGACAATAAAATATCAAACGTTACGGCGGTATGAAATCTTATTACCCCTTTTGTAACTTTATCGTGTAGCTCGCACTACCACGCGTAGAGAAAAGTACATTATAATCTAAAAACCAGGGCGTATCAAGTTTTCAGTAAACTGAATTCTAATTTGCGGCAAACTTTTCAGCTTATTATATTTTGAGAAAGCGGTTTATGAATATGTGAGCTCTAATTGTAAACTATCCGATTTTAGCGAGCTGCTTTATAAAATGCAGTAAAATATTACTTAATCTTCGCGATGTCGTTTCCTGAACGCGGAAATAAATTATGGTAGTTTACAGTTGGACGGAATTAATTATGAAAATTTGTTCAACATAAATTGTACGTTAAATATTCGCTGTTGTTACTTTAAACTGTAATGAATATACCATCTTATTTTTTATTGTTTCGTAGCATAGTCCATTATGTCCTCAAATTACAAGGAATATTGCAATATTTTCAAAAAATCTCTCCGTATAAGATACATTGAGAAAAAGTATGACAGAAAAAATTAATGTTTTTAACTGATTTTCAGCCACATGTCTGTTTTTTAATAAGAATTACTGTTTTTTAAAAGGAACAATTTCTGATTCATCTATAAATATAACATTAAAAACTAGTGTATTTACTTTTAAAGAACAGTAATGTTTATTAAAAGACGAACATGTAGCTGTAGGACATGTCAAAAACAGTAATTTCTTCTGTCATCTTTATCTCAGTGTAATTTATAACATTCGTTAATATACTCTATCGCAATTGGCGAACATCGCAAATTTTTCATGCCGCAAAGTGCCTTGCCAACTTAACGAATGTTTAATTAAAAATTGATATAATTATCTCTGGACACAAACTTACCCACAAGAGCGGCAAGGTTCGTATGACTCGGTCAAATTACCTGGAAAAAAGAAAGAAGAATAAGAATGAAATGAGCTAATCCAGTTTGAGCAAAGTGGTACAAATTCGTACGAAACAATGGGGCTGATGACAAAATTGCAACGTTAGCCAACAAAACACAAAGTATAATAAAGGCTAGTCAAGTTGAGGGGATTTAATGCGTCATCAAACTATTTTGTCAACTCAATGTCGCCCGTAAGCCCCGGCGCGGTAATACCGTAATGCGGATAAATTAGACATTGCAACTGGCACATGAACCTCGACGAGAACAAAATTACTCCAATTCAACATGAAACTCTTTCATGCGCTATCTTTGCATTTGCGCGCCGCTCGTCTACTACCCTAACATCACGCAGGAACTTCATATATTCCATCGCGTAAACATCAATCAATAATTATAACTAGAACAAATAAGAATCCCTATGGGAAATTGCCAGAGTCCGACCTACGGGGCCGATTCTGGCCCAGTACTTTTAGCCAGACTTTGGTAAAGAGATAGGGCCGGTACTGGTTTGAGCTTGGTTATCAACAAGAACAGAAGATAACCAGATGTAAGACATGCCAGGCAAAATATCAACGCCATAGTTGATCCAGACTTGAAGCAGTACTGGTGATTGAAAAAAATTGTTCAATGCAAGAGCAACGTTGGATGATTACTGGTAGGGTATAGCTATACAACTGGTACGTTTAGTTATCAGGTACTGGCCCAGTGTTATCACTCCATTACTGCCACCATTCCGTCCCTGTACTGGTAACTCTGGTGACAGTACTGTACCAGTACTGGGACTGTAGATCATTTCCTACCTATTTCTTATATATATATACTACATATATATTTTATATATTATACTCGGGATTAACTCAACTTTTGCTTTGCAAGCGAACAAGTTAAGCGCAATTAATCACGGCTCGTAATCATTCGCCTCGTTGTTTAATTAATTCAAACTATTTTCCGCGACAATCGGACGCGGCAAAGTGACAAGAATGAGCTTATCCGATGGACTTGTTAAGTCCAAAGACCCCACCCAAATGATGGGGCCTTTCATCGAATGAAACGTCGCCAAAGTGTATATCAATTTTAATTTGCGTCATATTCGCGTCGCCGTTGCAAGCGCAATTTCCATTCGACAATACCGGGCGCCGCTTTGACAAACGTATGACGAATAAATGTAGATAAAAATTCCTTTTTCATTAGCCATTGATAATCGCAACGATCCCGAACCCCCTCTCTCGTTTCTCTCGTCAACGAGTACACTGAGAAAAATGTGACAGGGAAAATTACTGATTTTAACTGTGTTTCAGATGTGTATACTATTAAGAATAGTAAAAATGATAATTATCAAAGCAATTTGTAGTACTTTTGTACTAATATTTACTACATGACTTTTCAATTTTACTATTATTAACAGTAGAAATAATTACTTTTCCAATATATCCTCAAATTGATACAAAAAATAGTAATCTTTTTTTCTCAGTATGTACACTCTTAAAAAAATCATTTCAAATTCAGAGGAATCGTTTCAAAATAATATGATATTCTGGTTAAAATAACGAGAAGAGGATTTCGTTTGAAAATAAGAGGAATTTCTTGTTACGACTGTATATTTACGCATCCTCTGAAAATTAGAGGAATATCATTTGTAGTTCATATGAATTCCGTGTGAAATAAAAGTAAGTTGTTTCTCTTCCTTAAATTTTGTTATTAAAGTAATGTGACAGATGACAACGTAACCTATATATAACCGATATCGCACGTACGATTTTCATGTCTTATTCTTAATTTAACAGGACTTCTTGTAAATTTGAAACGCTATGTTTTAGAGTATAAAGGAATTACCTTTCGTTATAAAAAGGCATTCTTTTATCTTAAAATTATGTATTTAATTAATATGAAAGGAATACTTTAATAATCAGCTTACTTTTTTTATTTTAAAATGAAATATCATTAGAGGAATTTAATTTTATTTTAAGCAGATCATTTTTAAGAGTGTATACTATTTTTCTCAGTGTAGTTTTAACAGTTATATTTATAAATGAAACTGAAATCGTTCCCTTTAAAAAAACTCTAATTTTTATTGAAGGACGGATATACATCCGAGACACAGTCAAAAACAGTCACCTTTTTTCTGTCATATTTTTCTCGGTGTAATAGAATCGACGTGCAATTGACAGCAGCAATTAACAACAGTCCGAATCAATTTGATTCTGCGCCCTGTAAATATTTATTCCCTATCCACTCGGACCGTACGTAATTAATAAATTTAGCCCGCGACGACGTTTCGTTTCTCTTTCCCACCATCCAAATAACGACTTAATTGCCAAGAGGGTTTTTCTGGAAAAATCAAATATTATCTCACACTTTGCTCGCGTCTGCGATTTGAGACGAACCTCCTGAATTTATCTAGACGTAACGATGGCCACGATATGAAATTAATCAATAAATATCACGTCCCACGTTGAATAAAATAATGCGGAATATTTTAAATTGTTCGCGTATTTGCTCAATGTTTTAGTTATTTTCAGATATAACAGACATATTGAGCACGCTCGTATTTACAAAACAGTCAATTATAAATTATAATTTGCGCGAGCAAAAAGAAAAAAATCGTAAAATGAAATATTCATTTATTATGCGAGTTCAATGCAAAAATTGCGACATTAATACACAAATGCATAAAAGAACATCTTAACGACACATCGTACATATAAATATAAAATCGACGTTCTTCTTTTTTTTTACACTTTACATAAGTTTAATCATAAGCTATTAAATGGTAAAAAAAAATTAAGGCCTGTCGCGTGCAATGACACAAGCTCATCTTACATTCATAAATATTATACATTTTAAGATACGATTAACGAAATGTTGATTGAATATTTCACTGTGATTTGAGTCGTAATTAACGTTTTCATATGTTAACATCAAAAACTTATGTAATGTGTATCTTATGTATTATTTCCATTCAACTAATGTTTAATGAGTTCGGATATTTCGTCATATACTATTAGTTTTACTACTGCACATAATCACCAAAATAATGGCTTATAAATCTAAATGTAATTTCGTAATACTTTCGGAAGAAAAAAAGTTTCAGAAGTATAATATTACTTCACATTTCGTTGTAAAACCAAGTTCAATGAACACTCTTAAAATTCAAAAAAATTCGAAGGTGAAGAAAAAAAGTTTGTTCATAATAGAATTTTTTTAATCGTTTATTAATTGATAAAAGACAAGTCTTTCAACAGACATTCAAATAAATAATTGATTCATTAACTTTCATTCAATAATTCGTACTCTGTTAAAAATAACAGACTTATTATAAAAGCAATCATTTAAATGCTTAATACAAAATTATTATTTATAACATTATTAATGAGATTTTGTTTAAATACGATAAATGGCTTTTTGTTGAAACGATAATTAGTTTTATATTAAATAAAAATCTACTATTAATATACAAATTATTTCTAATATTAAGTGGATAATTTTAAAGTTTCAATAACTTAAGGCAAGGAATTTTTAGCTGTCAACTTAAAATAACATCGATTAGAATTTTATATTAGTAAAACGACGTTTAAATACATTAAATTACTATTAGAATATACGTATAAAAATAACAATTAAGAACTTTGTTGGCTTTTAATATATCCATTTTTTATCTACAATTTCCAATAAAGGTATTAATTTTATTTTGTTTATTAATTAAATTTTCAATTAATATTAAAGTGGTATTAAATCATACCAAACATCTATTCTTTCATAGTAAAGAAAGTCAGTATGATTTCCAAACAAAGCATCCTTATTGCAAAATTATTATTGCAAATAATAATCGGAATTGTTAGTATCGAAATTTTCAATAAAAAATCCTTTTTTAATTGTAATAATCCACTTAAAACAGGCCTTTTTTACAGTGGGATAAAGAAATTTATTACACAGACTTCACGTTTGGGACAATAGAACGGCGCCCAAAATAAGTAAAGTTTGAACAAAGTTATTGGAAGTTAAGATACGAATAAATATGGTTCTTAGGTTAAATTGGCTTCTGGTGTTGTAGATCACCTCTTTATATCCCTCCGTAAGTTGGAATACTTACAAAAAAGTTTATACCCAGATGTCCAACGGTGACACCATAAACTATCGTCCATAACTTACGCTGTTTCTCAACTGTATAACATAATTTTAAACCAATACACGGTTGTCCGAAACAAAAAAAATATTGTAAAGTTCTGCTTTCTGTCAGGAGATATTTTTTTTTTATAATTTACGATCAAGTCCGAAACAAAGATGTTTTATATGTCAAAAATGAAGCAAATTAATAATAATGATAATAATGATAATAATGATAATAATGATAATAATGATAATAATGATAATAATAATAATAATAATAATAATAATAATAATAATGATAATGATAATGATGCACGGAAAAAAAGTATTAGTTTTAGTAGATAAATGAGTTTATCTAGTAATTTTTAACTAATTTAGTAAAAATTTATTCTATTTGCAAAAGGACCTAGATATTAAATCGACTAAAATGAATATTTAAACGTTACATAAACTGTATGGCTGATTCAGCCATACAATTATCTTATGGGGACTGAACATAACCTCAATGTCAAGGAAAACTACTTAGATTTCACTGTGTTTTGGATTAGATAAATTTGTATGGCTGATTCAGCCATACAGTGTATGTAAATTGAATCAACTAGCTAGTTTAATTTTCATAAATTCGACTCACATAAATTTCTTTGCCTACGATAATTATAATTTCTACTTATCCCAATAATGGCCAAAAAATATATCTAACTTAAATAAAAATTTAGTAGTGCACTTCATATTTTTTTTCCGTGTAATGATAATGATAATGAAAATAATAATGATAATGATAATATTAATGATAATAATAATAAAAAAAAAAAGACAAGGCGTAACTAAGAACGAAGCACGACCTTTTTCGATGTCGTAAATAATTCAGAAAGCGCTTTACTCCTCGTGATCCTGCAATGCATTAAACTCTATATCCTTAAGTACCGACGTTTTTGCGATCTAGAAAGTGAACTTACTCGGAAACTAAGTTTACGCGTATGCATAGTTAAATGGCGCGCATAATAGCAAATAGTGCCCCGTATACGTAGCTAAATAAATTTTTTACGCTCCGAACGACCGCGCCGGGTCTTTGCAAATCTTTCCTTCCTTTTCGAACCGTCATTTAAAACAACTCACTTTATTTCATATTAATATACAATGATACTTCATTTAGATATCAAGCCACCGTAAACGCGCAAAAGGAACTGTTATACACGGCCGCGCGTAAACTTAATGAAATTATCAGCCGCGAATTTCAGTCATTCCTTCATATATAATTCGCCAACTCTTTTTTTCTTTTTTACACTTTTTGTAATATCACAATAAAACGCGGCGTGGCGTTTATGCCGCGGCCTGAACTACTTTGGTTAATGAAACAATGCGTTATTAAAAATGCAACATTTTTTTTTTAAACAACGCTCGACGGGGTAATTAAAAAGCTATAAAATGCATTAGTTTTTAGATGGCCACATTGTGTGAATTTATGTTTAAAACCGCGAGTGTGCTCGCAGCAAAAAGAGCGCACGCAAAAGATATTAAACGTTGCGCGAAGGAATTTAACAATGGCTCGATCGTTATCGAGTGTAACGACTAATAAATATGTAGCAAATGTCTGTTACCGGGGGTACCACCGGCTTGCATAAAAACGCCACAGCTCGCAATAATGTAAAGGAGCAACATTTATTATTCTATCCAAAGGGGGAATTAATCAATTAAAACCCCATTACGCCACGACATGAGTATTTTGCCACCTCGGCTCGTCCCTTTTTGAGCTTTGCGACACGGAATCTGTAAAGTTATCGGCCGATTGGCAATAATTCAAAATATCGGCGCCGCTTGAAGTACATTGTAAAATATAAAATAAGGCTTTTTTCGTGATTTGCACGAGTCAACTAAGTAGAAAGTAAGACTCGTTTTATATTCCCGACACGATCCTGCCATATTTGTTTGCAATTTTATTTCAACCTCTGCACCATTTGCCGCAACTACACGGTGAAATTGTTTATCTCGGCTTTTAACGGATATCTCAGAATTTGACGAAAATATCGTAACTGACCCGGTGTATACGTTTTACTAGTACTTTGACTTTATTTTCACGACCATTGATCACCGAGATTAGATTTTATTCAAGAAACGTCAAATCAATCTTTTCTACTGAACAAATGGTACTTTATTAGTTAAGTGCATTTTCAATGTTTTCAAGTTTATTTAAGAGTAATAGAATATTCTTATATTAAATAGGATTTCCATTCGTTATATGGGCAAAGTGAAATTCTATTTATAATAAGAATAAGTTATTCTTACACTGAGAAAAATAATACAGTAATCCTGGACTCTATATGTTCCTGTATAAAATAATGCTCGACAATGTGACAAGAAGTACCACAGTTCTGATAATTGGTACTTGAAAAAGTGACACCGTTTACCAGACTGTCTGGCAAAGTTCTTAACATTGGAGCATAGAGTCTCAGAATGCCAGAAAATATAGTAACTCTTATTATTTTATTTTTCTCAGTGTAGAAAACATATATTTATATAAAGAATTATTTCCATTTATATTACTGATGTGGATCCGACGAGGTTACCATATTATCACAAAATTCCTGTTTCAACCTTGACATGGCCCCAGCTAGGCAAATTATGGACGCGTTTTCCATTTCCCTTCTAAACTTGAGTTACCTCGACAAATTGGCCTGTCCAATTTCATTTCTACCACGGTAACAATGATTTATATACGATGAAGATTCGTTCTAATATCGAAACTTATTTAATAAAACGTTAAAATGATTTTATTGCCGTTTGCCACGATGTGAAATTAAGTTTATATTATGATTGAAGAGTACAAAGAAGGTAAAAGTAAAACAGCGGAGAACATTGGAAGATATACGCCAGCACGCGTGTTCCGTCTGAAATCAGCTTAACTCACGTTTATATAGCGAACATGCATGAACGACCCAGCCTTTGCACACCATCGCACAGCGGTGTTTGTGTATCGCGAAAGGAAGTTCATCGACCGCTTGTTTAGTTTACAAGAATTTACATGGCTTTAAAACTGACAATAAAAACGCCAACCAGATATCCTGACCTACTGAATTTTATTACCGTGGGGTTCAAATATGGGACAAATGTTATTCCAATTTTAAGGCGAATTCACTTGTTGAATCCAAAAGTCCCTTTTTCTGTATATATATAACGTGTAAAGTATTAAATCATTCATTGTACCTCAAATTTAATGGCAATACTTGTGAAAATATTCGAACATAAATTACTATACAATAACTATATTATAAAATAATAATAGTGGCATAAAATAACTTTTGCTAACATTGTTATATTGTTACACATTAAGTGACAATTAATACATTTCTAAATTATATAATAATTTATTAAAAATTGACTGGGTTTTACAATTTTTAACAAACCAAATAAATATTGTAAAATGAAGAAGAAAAAAAAAGAGAAACGTTATCGAGTGGACTACTAGAAAAGTGGAGAAATGTTTATCATTCACGAATGAAACGTTTAATAATGGAACATTAAAAGAAATACTGAAGAACACCTCATTCAATGAATACCCAATGATAAACGTTATCAATCGTTGAATCCAATTCACAAGTAAAGCCGTCTTAAAAATCAAGATAAAGTCTAATTAAAAGCCAAGCGCCAAACAATCCCTGCCTCCGGTCTGGCATGAATAAGAGAATCCTTTATTTTTAGTTTCAAATGCCCCTAACAGGGCTTTCGGTACTTTTCTTTCTGGCAAGCCGGAATTTTATTTCCGCGATAAATCTTTCTTCGCGCGCGTTCCCGATGCCCGCGAATCTTAACTATTCCCCTTAATTCAAGTGCTTGGGTTATGCATACTCGTACCAACCAACACCTCACAAATGGTAGATCCAATGGATATATAATTATGAAGCTACAATTCAGTATTTGCCCGCAGCATATATACCGAGAGAAATTGATTAACTATATTTGATATAGTTGACTATATTTGATAATAACTTGTCATTTGATAATAACAAAGTTACCCTATGGGAAATTGCCAGAGTCCGACCTACGGGGCCCGATTCTGGCCCAGTACTGTTAGCCAGACTTTTGGTAAAAACATAGGGCCAGGTACTGGTTTGAGCTTGGTTATCAACAAAAACAGAAGATAACCAGATGTAAGACATGTCAGACAAAATATCAACGCCATAGTTGATCCGGACTTGAAGCAGTACTGGTGATTGAAAAAAATTGTTCAATGCAAGAGCAACGTTGGATGATTACTGGTAAGGTATAGCTATACAAATGGTACGTTTAGTTATCAGGTACTGACCCAGTGTTATCACTCCATTACTGCCACCATTCCGTCACTGTACTGGTAAACAAATTTACCAATACTGGTAACTCTGGTAAACAGTACTGTACCAGTACTGGGCCTGTAGAACATTTTCTACTGGGTAAAAATGATAATTTTTTCTGTCATGTTTCTTACAATGCAATACTTTTTAAGATGTACATCCTACAAATTTTTACTACACCATATTATAAGGATTAATATCTCCCAGTAATTATCTAATATAGTTGCAACTATATAATTTTTCGGCCCCTTTCGATCACTACTTTCGCGCTCTTTCGATTCGCGAAATGACTATTCATGCTCGCTAAAATATATTTCACATGCGAAAATTATACCCCACTCCCTGCGAAGTTATAATGCTTTGAATAAGAACGGTCGAATTTAAATTCGCAATTTATTTTTATTGGCGCGCAATTATGCATCGTAAAAAACAATTAAGAGTGTTATAAAATTTCGACGAAAGTAACCACCGTTTGTTTAGATAAAAGCCCATTTTCATCTAAGTTGTAAAAATGTTTGATTACGTTCGTGCTTGGAATATTTACGCAAACAATAAAGGGATTTATAGTTGTACTTATTGTTACTATACGCTGTACATTAAATTAGCTCCTTTATAGGGGAAAAAAATCCGAAACATTGTGTCAGAAATGTTTTTACATTAATAAGCGCTGTCAAGTGCACCGGGAAAAATGTCACCTGATTAATTATTCCGATAACTGAAATTTTGGTTGAATTAACCATATTATGGTTGCTTTAACTATAAATTAGGTAACCGGAACTAAAACTTTATAGTATTTACCGAAATTAACTATGCATATGGTTAATATTGCTTTTTTTTTCTTAGAGTGATATGCAATTTTATATTTCATATACACTAAAAAAAGAACCATTAAGAATTACTATGCTGGAACCTTAAACGAATCTGTTTGTGGAATATGCGAAAAATTACTGTACCAGTACAGTAAAAATTATGGTAAAACACTACACAATTTTTTATGGGAATATTAACTATTTTATTTTTCTGCGTGCACGGTAATTTTTCCTATATTATAAAAAAATCTTCTCTTTAAGGTTCCAACAAAGTAATTCTTAATTTTTTTTTTCCATTCAGTATATATTAAAGATGATTTTTATATCTCATTTCTTGAATGAGGCCACTCTATTAGCAAGTTATAGGTGGTACATAAAAAATCATCTCCGTTATTGACTCGCTGATTGAAAGCAATATTTGCCATTGTTCCGCAGTTTGGCATTTAAAATAAATACAACATTACCGTCGACGGCGCTCGTACATTGAATGTAAATCAGTGCGCAGTCGCACATTACTTAACGCATTGTGCCCTTCGAAATGTGGCTTTCTTAACGGAATCGTGTATAAAACTCAAATGTACTTTTCATCGTAGACCGTGCGTTGCAATTATTTAATCTCAAATGACGAATTATCATACGCCTTATGCGCCCCGCTGTCTGCAACCAGCAGAGCAGTGGTTCTCATTCGTTTTCTACGACCCGCGACCGTGGCACTTTTAATTTGAATTCCAGTGGCGCCAATATTTTCGACTACTAGGAAAAGTTCCACTTATAATATAACTGACGTAAACTTCACGCCTGCCGGATATTCCAAACTGAAGCTTACGGAAAATTGTCAGAATTATAAGTACACCGAGAGAAATAAATAACAATTTTTTTATTGCAACAAAAATTGCAGAGTTTAATACTTCCAAGTTTATTTACAATTTGATATAACTCATTTTATTAACATAACGCAAACAATTCTATTAACATAACGCAAACAAACTCTTATTAACATACATTTTGTCATCTGTACGAAAATAATAAAAGAATTTAAAAATTCCTTTGGAATGAATCATCAGTACCGAAAAATAAAATTCACTTCATACGAGAAGTAGTCAACGAAATCGTGTCAATATATTTCTGCAAATGTATCAATAATTTGGTTCTGGATGAGAATGATAGGGAACAATACAAGCAATATAACGTAATCGACTTTGTTCCGAGATTATCGGGTAACTTCTCTTTCATGTCTAACTGGATACCATTCGGCAAAGATGCTTCACAACTCCACTTGCTTAGGCTGCCTTCGCATTTAGGTGGTCTATCATCAGTATGCAAGCGAATATGTCTGCTAAGATTGCTTTTTCTAGAGAAATACTTCCCACAATAAATGCACTTGTATGATTTTTCTCTAGTGTGTAGTCGAACATGTACATCCAGATGTTCTTTGCGAGAGAAACTATTCCCACAATAATTGCACTTGAATGGTTTTTCTCGAGTGTGTATATGAATATGTCGGTTAAGATCGTGGTTTACAGTGAAACACTTTCCGCAATAATTGCACTTGTATGGTTTTTCTCCAGTGTGTCGTCGAACATGTTCGACGAGGTTACTTTTTTGAATAAAACTCTTTCCGCAGTAATTGCACTTGTATTGGTTTTCTCCAGTGTGTATTCGAATATGTCGGATAAGATTACTTATTTGAGTGAAACTGTTCCCACAATAAATGCACTTGTATGGTTTTTCTCCAGTGTGTATTCGAACATGTCGGTTGAGAGCACTTTTTACAGTGAAACTACTTTCGCAACGATTGCACTTGTATGGTTTTTCTCCAGTGTGTATTCGAATATGTTGGTTAAGATTACTCTTTACAATGAAACTCTTTTCGCAATAATTGCACTTGTATGGTTTTTCTCCAGTGTGTGTTCGAATATGTCGGTTAAGACTATTCTTTGCAACGAAACTCTTTCCGCAATAATTGCACTTGTATGGTTTTTCTCCAGTGTGTCGTCGAACATGTTCGACGAGGCTACGTTTTTCAATAAAACTCTTTCCGCAGTAATTGCACTTGTATGGTTTTTCTCCAGTGTGTGTTCGAATATGTCGGCTAAGACTATTCTTTGCATTGAAACTCTTTCCGCAATAATTGCACTTGTGTGGTTTTTCTCCAGTGTGTGTTCGAATATGTCCGTTAAGAGTCCTATTTTCAGTGAAACTCTTTCCGCAATAATTGCACGTGTATGGTTTTTCTCCAGTGTGTCGTCGAACATGTTCGTTGAGGCTACCTTTTTGAGTAAAACTCTTTCCGCAGTAATTGCATTTGTATGGTTTTTCTCCAGTGTGTATTCGAATATGTACATTCAGAGTTGTTTTACGGTAGAAACATTTCCCACAATATTTGCACTCATACGGTTTTTCTCCAGTGTGTATTCGGATGTGTTTAATCAATACCGAATTGCGTTGAAATACTTTTTTGCAGTATTCGCATCTGTTAGAACTTTCGCTTCTATGTATTTTAACATGGCTCAATAAATCTGATGAATTCATAAACACTTTCTGACAATATTTACACTTATATACATCATTAATCTCTTTGTCATTTTTACAGTCCATACTTATTCCACGTCTCCAAATTCCGCGAAAATCATGTTCTTATGCAGCATTATTTGTCAATTTCTCTGATAACAATTCATGTTCACCTAACGGTATTTTATCCATGTCTTGTATTCCTTTTAGCATCGATTAAGAATGCCAACTTTCCATCAAAATTCTTATCTGCAAACATTAATATATAAATAACGTATCTCATCTCGCACAAGTCGTATTCTGACATTTTTCAGACCTACTTCTCCCTTCTTAATTAATTTTTTATTTAATTTGATAAAGGCAAACTCAACGAAATATAAGAACTAAGTAGATTTTACTTTATAAAAACACTATCACAAAATCGTTTCAATAATTTCTATTATTTGTTAATTGTAATGAGTATGTTTATTTATTTAAACAATTGTCTGAAAACAAATTTTTAGTTGTATTGAAAATATATTTCTTAGTAAGAACCAAAGTAATCAATCTCTTATCCTTAATGTTTATTTACTTTAACGCGTTAGAATGTTTCCATTTTAAAATTCACTTGAAATGAATGAATAGGTTTGAAATAAAATATCAAAGTGAAACTAATATATAAAATAAAAATAAATATATTAATTTCATTTTAAATATTCTGTATTCATTTATCTCTTATATAAATAACAATTATTCAATATTAAATTTATTTTTATTTACGAAACCCTTTATTTGGGTTCATAAAAATATTAATTATGAAAAAAATATTAATATGTCTTACAATTACCTATGATAAGAGTTTTGCGTGTGCTCCAATAATTGAGATTAATTAGTCGCGGAGTGTATTCAATAATGTAATGTGTACAAATGACAAATTGTTTGGAAACTAAAATTACTTGTTTTGAGCAGCTCCTTTTAAAGATTTCATAAGTTCATGTAAACAGTGGTGTATCAACAGTAATATCTTTAATAAAATATTATTCATAGAAATTCAATTATGCTTTAAATATGTTTCACTGTGGACTTTATCAGAGTTACAAACAAGCACGATTTTTTAAAAATGTTCAAAAAATAGACTATTAAAAGGTTCAAACAAAAAAATATTATTTATTAATTCAAATAGTACTATTACTTCAATACGATCAAAATAAATGAGAAAACGATAAAATGTTAAAATTGTTCTAATCAAGTTGTTTTACTTCCTAAATTTGATTTAAGTTAACGATTTAAATAAAATAAACATTGGATTCAAATCGAACGATTTAAACTATACCAATCGTATTTTAAATTAATAAACGGACATAGCAATTTTCAATAACAATGTTTAAAAATTCATCACACGTTGCACCCGAGTATACACAACACGGATTGTCAGATTTTTTGAAATGTTGAAATAACCTCATTCTGTCAGGCTACGAATAAACATCTTTTTCTTCGTACGATACATTAACATTTCCATCGTACGATGTACAAAATTTGCACACATTATTAAATAGAAAAAAAAAGATTGCTGAATTTTCAGCGGTAAGTCAGAGATACGAAATTGTCAAAGATATAAAACTTGACATTGTTATCAAATAATTTTCAGTTAAACAATTAACACTCTCAACTATAATATGGACTTCTGTTTAAAAAATTCCAAGTCTTACACTGAAAAAAAATCATTAAAAATTACTGTACTGGAATCTTAAAGTTTGTACTATATAGAAAAAATTACCGTGCCAGCACAGTAAAATTACCGCGTTTTGAAATACTTTGATGTGTTTTACCATAATTTTTACTATGCTTGAACAGTAATTTTTCCCATATTATACAAACAGATTTGCTTTAGGATTC
>JABFPN010001079.1:0-33537 GCA_022817305.1 Leptoteleia sp. ZL-2020
CTCCCCACCGGCCGTATACCCTCCCCGCCCCTCCCCCCCCCCCTCTTATCCCCCGACCGAAACGACCCCATCGGTTTCGCACCCCCGCGGTAACACTGCACCCTCCGCCAACATGGCGGGCGTATTTATCGACCAATTACATCGGCGAGTCCTTGCGCCGCGGAAAGTCGCTTTTCGTGGCCTTTCGGTCTGAGGCGGGATTTTTCGGCCGTGCTCGCCGATCGGCCGACGTACGGCAAAGAAAAGAGAGCGAGAGAGAGGGCTCTGCGGTGCGCGGCCAGCATGCTTAGAAGGACGACTCTGCGCTCGGTTTCAGGCACCCGAACAACCATGAGACGTCGCCGCTGAAATATGTAGGCGACGAGAGCACCGATCATAACAACAACATCACGATGACGAGCGAGGACCTCCTCAAGCCCGGCCACGTCGTTAAGGAGCGATGGAAAGTTGTGAGTGTCCGTTCGTACCAAAAAAAAAAAAAAAAAAAAAAAAATTTGACAACCCGAGTCCACCGTTTTACACCCTTTTTGACACCCGATCGGGGTGATTCCCTTTACCCCCTTACCCCCCCCCCCCTGTTGTGTTATCTCCCTGTTTTTTCATGGTGTTTCGCTCTTTGTTCGTTATTTCCGTCTTTCTTGTTTTCGCCAATCCCCTAACCCCCTCGCGCCCCTCCTACTTTGGCTTTTTGTGCATTTAACATGGTCATTGTGTCCGGTTTTTCGTTTCGCCCGAATTTAATGTCCCTTCCGTTCGAATTTGTATCATTGCACGGACTTCTTCTCGGATTTAAAGGAGGATAACGCTTACGCGATTGGCAATTTACCGTCCTTGTTTAATTTGAGAAATCGTCGGGACGTGCCAATTTTATTCGAATGTTTCGGACATTGAACGGTCGACGATTTCGATCGAACTTTTTTTTTTCGGGGGGGGGGGTGGGTTGTTTATCGTTATTTCCAATTAATGTTTCTAGTCGATTTGTTTGTTTGTTTATTGATTATTTGTTCTAAGAAATTTTGTTGACACTTCCATTTGTAATTTTCTCCCCTTTTTTTCTTCTCTTTTTCCTTACTTTTTCTTTATTTTTTCTTTCTTTTGCATCATTTATGTTTTTGTTGTTCGCCTTGCATCATCTGTTTCGTATCCACGACTTTTCTGCCATTTAATTCGTACAACTGATTGTTTTCTTCTCCCTTTTTTTGCTTTGATCGTTGATTAAAAATAATTCACATGATTCATGTTTTTCTGTTTTATACACCGTCGCGTGCTCGTCACTTGTTTTAATTTTTGTTTTCGCACTGGTTCTTTATTAATCGTTTTATTCGCTACACGTTTTCAGCGACTTTTTGGTATTTCACGCTCGCTTTAACTTGGTTATTCCTTGACTCATTGTATCGATTGGCGACATTTGTTTAATTTTGATTCATCATTTTGTGTTTAATTTCGGCATTCATTTTCACCTTTGACATTGCATAATTTACAATCTTAATGTCAATTTTTGGTTATAACTTAAATTGTGTTTAAATTCATTAATATTTGTTTTTAATTAATATTTATTTAAATTAATGTGCCATTAATGTCATCGACATATTGACAAATGTATAATGAATTTATTTAATTTAGTAATGACTTTTAATTTTGAATTTAAATACATTATATAATATTTATGTAATATAAAATAATTGTATTTGCCTGGATTTAATGTTTTGTTTTTGTTTTTTTTTTTTGCAACATTGAATGTTGGTCTCTTTTTAACATTATTTATACGCTTTTTTGTGTTTTTTCTTTTGAGATTCTTAGATAAATATTTAAATTGTAATTTCAAGTGTTTGACATTTGATGAAAATTTTAAATCATTTTCCATTATTAATCATATTAATAACAAGTTAATGATTTATCTTTGGACTTTATTCCTCATATTTGGCGAAAGAAAATATCAAAAATGAATAATGTTTGAATTTTTTTCTCGATTACTCTTATTTTCACTTAACCACCCTATTATTTTCTATATTATTTCATTATCTTTCTAATCAATGCCCCAAAACTATTATATACAAATCATTTTGTTTTTTATTTCAACTTTTTACACTTGATATCGTAGCAGTTCTATTTTTATCTTCTATTATTTCAATTAAATATAGGATCAGTGAAAAAATGAAGTAAAATATTAAAAAAAAAGATAATTTATTATAAATATAAAAAGGTGAATCACATTGAATTGAATTTAAATTAAAATTTCAATAAAAAATAAATAATAACATTAATTTGAATATTAAATTGGCCCAAAATGAAGTAACATTTTGGTGACACGAAATGCAACGATTTAAAATGCAATTAGTTAATTAATCGGTGGCATTAGAAATGAAATTCATGGGAATAACAAATGCCGACAATGAGAATATATAACTAAAACTAATTTCATTCAATTGTCTTATACTGACCCTAATTTAATCCTATTATTAATCACCTGTCTATAAATAACTATCATAAAACCTACACATTGAAAATTATTCTACCATGACGAGTCTAAATAAAGATTCGGTGTCATTTTTATAACTCCATTTGGATATTAAACTATGATTGCAAACATTGTCTTTGAATGAAAATGACAAATTAAATAAGTCACGCTGAAAATAAACTGTATTGTCGGATAATGACTGATAAATATGATTATTGTTATTAAATTAAGAATTGCATTTGCAAAGCAAAGTGTTTACATATCGACAGTCTTATTGTCATAGAAATAATGTGCTTATAGGGGGAAAAAAATTGTATTTTGGAATAAGAATTCAATCGATCCTCGCCCCATACAAAATTTAATCAAACATCACACAGGTGTAAAAGCGTATTTTTCCTTCTTCCCCCTAATGTCATCAGAAATCAATTTGTATCGCCCTTATCACTTAACCTTGAATTGTTCTCAAATTCTAGTTGAAAATCCATGATTATGACACTTTGACGGCAGTGATTTCCACTGGATTTTTAATTATATATTTTATATTTTGTATTTAGATATAATCTTAAATTTAAATTATTATTTCTAGTTTTTTATACTTTCCCTAATAACACATAATATTTATATAATATTTTATCAATATTTTCTTCAAAAAATAGAAATATTTTTTAAATATTCATATGTCAACACGATTATATTTTTGTAATATTTTCTAAATATTTTATCATATATATGTAACATTTTATTGTAAAATCTATAAATTTAATTTAACATTTGTATAACAAAGAAAAATTTTACTCCATTATTATGTCTATGATTGAATTTATTTATTTTGAAAAATACTGTTCTCAAAAAAATGTTCATTATATTTATCTGTTAAAAAAAAATACAATATAATAATTGGATTGAAAAATGAAACCTTTTCCAAATACAAAAAGTAAACAAACTTTCTTTTTGCTTTATATTTACATCAATTTTTATGCCCTTTGGACATAAACAAACAGTATTATTGTCTTTGTTTCAATAATTTGACATTCCAAATGACAGCAAACATTACTTTTACATATAAACAATTTTAAAAACCTTTCATTCCTCAGTTCCAAAGTATAATTAAAATTGAAAGACGAAGAAAAAAAGATTTATAATTTAATATTTAATGACGTATGATTTACAAATGTCAAAATACTATGAATTTATTTATGTTGATATTAATGTGGAAATATTGTTTTAAGATGAAGAAAATCGGCGGCGGCGGATTTGGTGAAATCTACGAAGGCCTAGATTTGGTAACGAAGGAGCAGGTTGCTCTTAAAGTGGAATCGGCTAGGCAGGCAAAGCAGGTTCTTAAGATGGAAGTGGCCGTATTAAAAAAGCTCCAAGGTGAGGCAACTCTTGCAATCGTCGCTTTTCCCATTAATTATGTTCATTAAAATTCCATTTCTCTCTTTTTTAATAATAAAAATCACTACAGCAACTAAAATTGAAAGTACACAATTAAAATTGCAAATAAAATATCTCATATTTTACATAGAAAAAAAATATTCACAGAAAACTGTTGTTCATTTAAAAGAAAGAATGAAATAAAAGAAGAGAGAGTTTCCTTCTTAATCATGTCAAATAAGTGAGATGAACATTTTAACATGATTACAATCAACTTTGTTTAATTAATATAAAAAATTTTTTGATGTTTTCAGGGAAGGAACACATTTGTAGATTTATAGGCTGTGGTCGAAACGATAGATTTAATTATGTTGTGATGCAGTTGCAAGGGAAAAACTTAGCCGAATTGCGACGTGCACAACCGAGAGGTGCCTTTTCTTTATCTACCACCCTAAGACTGGGTCTACAAATATTGAAAGCAATAGAAAGTATACACCAAGTGGGCTTCCTCCATAGGGACATCAAGCCAGTAAGGCGATCGATAAATTAAAGCTTTAAAAATTATATTTAATTATTCATCGGCGATTAATCATCCTTGATGCTGTTTATTGAAATAATTATAAATCCACTTTAAGCGGTGTTCAATGGTGAATAATAAACGAGGAATAATCTTTAACGTTACGATATCAATTGTTACCTTTTTTTCAGGATTTCAAATAAAGAGTCAAATTTCAGTGATTTTGGAGCAAATGTTAATCAGTTTTAAAAAAATATTGATAGAAAATTATTCAAATTTAATTAATTGATTTTGGTTTATTTATAAATGTCGAATAAGGTTTAATTATCCTTTATACTGAGAAAAAAGGAACATTATAAATTAGTATTTTTTGTACCAATTTAAGGATACTTGGTACAATAAAAGTTGGTTATTGAATTTTTAATTAATTATACTATTATTAATTAAATTAATGTAATAAGATTGTAAATTTTATTATTACTTTTTTCTCAGTGTAGATTATGCTCTTTTATTGCAAGATTTTCAACGCATTAGATTGAATTTTAACATTGAGAAAAATAGGAGAGAATAAATTACTGTTTTTGACTGTCTTTCAGGTATATTTTGGTTTTTATATAAAAATTACTGCTTTTTTAGAAGGAAACATTTCTGTTTTATCTATAAATATAAGCTATTTTGCTTTTAAAAAGCTGTAATTTTTACTGAAAGACGAATCTACATCTGAAATACAGTTAAAAACAATATTTTTTCGTCACTCGGGGAAGGAAACGCCATTTCCCGCCCTAGGAAGTTTCGGAGAAAATGTTTTTTCGTCATTCAGAGAAGGAAACAGCTATTTCCCTCCCTAGGGAGTTTCAGAAAAATTGTTTTTTCGTCACTCGGGGAAGGAAACGCCATTTCCCGCCCTAGAAAGTTTCGGAAAAATGACCTTTCTCATTCCCTCGTACTCCCTTGGTGCATAAATAGCTATTTTCTGTCCCATTTTTCTCAATATATTATTCCTTTAAACTTGTACGGATCGATTGACATCGTTACCGATGATTTTTCCAGTCAAATTTTTCTATGGGACGGCATCCGTACAATAACAGACTGGTTTACATGCTGGATTTTGGTTTGGCGCGGCAGTTTACAACGAACACTGGCGAGGTTCGGATGCCACGAACGGTTGCCGGCTTCCGCGGAACCGTTCGCTACGCGTCCGTCAACGCCCACAAAAACAAGGAAATGGGACGCCACGATGACCTCTGGTCCCTCTACTACATGCTCGTCGAGTTTGTCAATGGGCAACTGCCGTGGCGCAAAATCAAAGATAAAGAACAAGTCAGTTTCTCGCTACGAAATAAATAAAAGCTGGATATTTTTAATATATAATTATATAATAAAAAAGAAATAAATATAATAAAGAAAGTAATTATATTAAATATAATATATTAAATTACGAAATATTTATATTAAACATATTAAAAATAAAAAAATTATATTTAAAAACTCGTAAATGAGTTTTAAATATCGTTCCTAACAAATAATTAATATTACATTAATCGTATAAAATAAGTGCAACGACTCAATGAAGTTAATTTATGTTTTATTGCTTTTTGTATTATGAAAATAGTTTTATTTTTTGTCAATTATTGATGTTAAAGTATTTTACCCTTAATAGAATTTGTGTCAGATTATTTTAAACAGGCAAAATGAGTAAATACATGTTTTTTTTATATTATATATTCATCTTATTGTTAATAGTAAATGTGCAAACAGACGTTAAGTTATATATAATTTAAGTATATCAGACGAATCTCTCACTTTTACATTATATTTAATTTTCATGTAATTCTATTTGTTTTTGCTGGATACATATATATTATATATAATTGTCTCTGATTATATTATTATTTTTGCTTCATTATTTATGTATTAAATTGTATTATTTCCCTTTATACAATTGCATAGTTAATTTAAATATGGATTTAAGTACAAACATTTAATAATTCCCTTCAAACTGGTATCAATGTACTTGCAAATAAAATTAATTGAAGTAAATAAAGAATATTGAAAAGCATTAATATTATAATAAGGAAACATTAAAAATAAATTAAAATCAATAATATCCAAGGTTAATTGTTAATTCATTTTTTACCAAGCTTTCAATTTATTACGAGTATGGAATAATAAATAAATCCCTTTTATTCCCCGCGAATAATTTTTTATCATTACAATTACCATTATAATATTTTATATTAATTTTTTTCTATATTTTATTAAATGGCGAATTAAATTTAAATCGATCACTTGATATATTAATATTCCATTTAATAGACGTTAACGAAAAAGTTTATATTGCAATGAAACGTTTTTTTTTTTCAGGTCGGCTTGATGAAGGAGAAATACGACCACCGACTACTACTGAAGCACCTTCCTTCCGATTTTCGAGTCTTCTTGGAACATATCCAAGTATGTGCACTTAATGTTGAATAGATCGTCGCCCGATCGCGCGGAAACATCATTATCCCGCGCCATTCCTGGCATCTGTTATTGTCCAGCTTCATTGCGGAACTTTTATCGAATTTCATTTGACTTGATCCGAGATGAAACCTTTGATCAGAAAAGATGAATGGCATAACATTAATTATACGTCATATTTCGTATCTTATTTGAACGGGAATATTTCGTTCGAACCATTATCTTTATTTTCTCAACTTTTCATATCTTTCTTACACAGTACGCTCTATTTTTTATCCATCATTTTTTTCTTGGTATATAAATAATTAACATCAATTAATTGTATAATTATATTATATAAAACAAATGATCTCTAGGTGTATTGTGATGTTAATACTGAAATTCCAGAGATGGAATGGAAAAGTTTGACATTACACTGTTAGCAATATTTCAAAAGCCATTTGTGAATGTGTCAATAATTCTGGAATTAATACACAGAAACTTTGGTTCAAAGGACATAAAGTTTCGGTTTAAAGAGCCTGAAACACTATGGAAAAGGCAATCATCTCGTTCAAATTTGATTTTACATATTTTCTTTAATTAAATTAATTAAATATACTGACTTGGCTCGTCAAACTCGACTTTTTGGTACCGAAACTTTATGGTCTTTGAACCAGGGGAACTTCATTTTATGTGATTATTCCGGGAGGATAATTCATTAATACCTAGATTTTAATTTAAATAAAGTATAATTCAAGCCGAATCCTAATACTTTTCTTAATTCTTAAAGAGTCTGGAGTACGCCGACAAGCCGGATTACGCGTTACTGGCGCTGCTGTTCGAGCGTTGCATGAAACGCCGCGGGATCAAGCCCACGGACCCCTACGACTGGGAGCGCACCTGCCGCTCCGGTGACGACCTGCAGACAACGGGATCGCTGTCGCGCACCACCAACGAGGAGATACACATTCCCGGGCTGACCGTGCCCGACGAGATACACGCGCCCGATCACAACGCCCGCGAGGAGATACACATCACCGGCCTCAACGCCCGGAAGGTGCACATAAACGAGCTGAAGGCGCGCGAGGACATGAACATCCCGGGACTGAACGCCCGCGAGGGCGCGCACATCCCGGGATTGAGCGCCCACGAGGACATGTACATACCCGGGCTGAACGCCCGCGAGGGCGCGCTCATTCCGGGATTGAGCGGCCACGAGGACGTGTACGGGCCCGGTATGAATGCCCGCGAGGGGGCGCACATCACGGGACTGAACGCCCACGAGGACGTTAACATCGCCGGTTTGAATGCCCGGGAGGGCGCGCGCATACCGGGATTGGGCGCCCACGAGGACCTGAATATACCCGGCTTGACCGGCCGCGAGGGGGCGCACCTGCCGGGATTGAGCGCCCACGAGGAGATGCGCATTTCCGGCCGCGAGGACAAGACGACGCCGGCGCTGATCGGACGCGAGGATGAGAACGAGAGGCTCGCCAGGGTGACGAACGCGAAGCGCGCCAACGCGGCCAACGTCGACACGAATAATCAGGAGAACGTCGAGCCCGACAACAGGAAGCGCGTGATGGATGACGTAAGTCGCAAGGACCGCTGGCTTTTTCAGGGAACGCGTCGGTTGAAGCGGGGTTACCGGTCGATTGATTCGATATTGAAGTCGATTGGTTGTCGATAGTTTTCTGATGAGTGCCTTGTTTCCGTTCTGTTTGGGAACCGGCCGTTTCCAAGCAGACGCGAACGGAAACTTGTTAGTTTCCGCCCCAGAGCGAAAAACTACTAGTTTCCGTCCGCGTCTATAATCAGCTGGTTTCCGTCCTGTTTAGAAGACGAAAATTTGCTGGTTACCAAGGAGACGCGGACGGAAACTAGTCGTTTTCTGCCCTAGGTTGGAAAGCGACTAGTTTCCGTCCGCATCTATGATCAGCTGGTTTCCGTCCTGTTTAGAAGACGAAAACTTGCTGGTTACCAAGGAGACGCGGACGAGAACTTGTTAGTTTCCGACCTAGGGTAGAAAAGGACAAGTTTCCGTCCACGTCTATAATCAGCTGGTTTCTGTCCCGTTTAGAAGACGAAAAGTTGCTGGTTACCAAGGAGACGCGGACGGAAACTTGCTAGTTTCCGCCCTAGGGTGGAAAACGACTAGTTTCCGTCCGCGTCTATGATCAGCTGGTTTCAGTCCTGTTTAGGGTGGAAACCAGCTAGTGTTTGGAAACTAGCTGTTTCCAGGGAGACGCGGACGGAAACGGGGCACTCTTCTTACACTTGTTAAAAAAAAATCATTTAATATTGACGACTTAATGTTGATATATGAATATTTGACCTTAAGTTAATTCAGAATTACATCGTGATTAATTAACACTTATAGTTCGGCATGATAATAATGCTACACGAAAATATATCTTGAATAATTGTAAATGAATATTGGTTAAATTAATTTAGAATGATGATTATATAATTGCAATATTACGG
Source organism: Leptoteleia sp. ZL-2020 (assembly GCA_022817305.1). Lineage (NCBI taxonomy): Eukaryota > Metazoa > Arthropoda > Insecta > Hymenoptera > Scelionidae > Leptoteleia > Leptoteleia sp. ZL-2020. Next base: position 9,276 of record JABFPN010001079.1, read on the forward strand.
AAGCATTCTGGTTACACGATACAATGTCGAAACGATGATTCAAATAACGTGTTCTCTTAGAGCTGTGCGGTTACTAATATGGTTGGAGTTTATTAAATCCTGACAAAATCAGTAAAATGTTTTTAGCGATTTAATGTTTAGCATTAAAATCAAGATTGTTATATTTAACGGGATTTAATAGATTTCGTTTAAAGTCGATCTTAGATTCGTGAAAATTTGTTTTGGTACTATTTTAGAAGTGTACAATTAATTAACTAATTAAATCTAAAGAAGATTTAAAGTGTTTATTTATAGAAATGCTACTTTTTCATCTTGTACTTTTAAAGGTTTTTTGCACAATTAAAGATGAATTAGAATTATAATTTGCTTTTAACAATAATGGTTTTGTTCATATACTTATCGATTAGAAATAATGTGCACAATTATACATTTTTAAGATGATAATCAATCTTAATGTGATATGTGGTGATAAATTATTAGAAACTAAATTACTGCATGGGATTATTGAAATTAATTGTTTTTTAAAAATATATTCACGATATCACGATATATATTTCAATATCAAGTATTTATATGTAATATATTAAAGGAAAATAACTGAATATTACATTATCAAGTTGAAACAACGTACAATATTGTCTCAAATAGTACCAAGTCAAAGAAAAATATAGTTTTAAATCGTTGAAATAACTTTTACCACAGCTTGTTCTTAAATAACCAAGCGTTATGCTACAGCGAAAATCCGCACAAAAGTGCGAAGTAAACTATAACCACATATAAACGGTTTGGCAATTTTAAAAATTCTATTCTTGATGGTATCAATGTCGGTGTCGCCATCTACACTCAAAGCTTTAGACATTTTAATCATACCTATAATTTTCTTTATTTATACCTTTACTTTTTATTATTTGATTAATTTAATTAATTTACGACACAAAGAATAATGGAGGGGAGCAAAAATCAATACCAGCACAGGTGCTGTCATGTATGTTCAAAAGAAAAAAAAGAAAATATTTGTTGACCATTTGAATTTGCAGTTGGTATGGATTAGTTCAGATTTGCACAGAAGAGGCGCGCAGAACGCGGCATCGACGGGCAATATTATTGGCCGGGATAAGAACTGTAATACGACGATACCCATAATGGATAATACACAGCAGATTGGAACAGAGGGCGCTGTCGTACCAACAGTTCCAGGTATTAACAGTACGTAGAATTAAAGACAATATATAACGACGTTTCAGCGATATATAATCGACAAAAACTAAATTAAATAACTATTCACAATGAAGTATAATAAGGTGAATATTTAAATTTAAATGATATCTTTTTAGATATAAATAGATTATTTATCGATGATGAAATATAGATGAATAAAATCAGTAATATTAAAATTGGGAATATCTTTTTCCGAAGGATCTCCAAAGAAGCGACGAGCGGTGTCGATGGCGATGGGACCGCAGTCGCCAGCGCCACCCGTCGAGAAACAGGTGGACAACGACGGCGACGCCGTTTCCCTGTCGTACCTGTTGGACTACAAGTCATCGGCGAGGCCAAAGACGGAGAGCGACGCGCTGATGGCGTCCGCCCGTTCCGCGTCCGAGGTCCGTTCCAAGTCGTGTGTGAACGCGGCCGCGCCGCTACGAAAGTCCGCAAGCGGCGCCACCTTCGCCCGACTGCGGGTCATAACCGCGCCCGAGGCGACATCTGGCGAGCCGCCGAGCGCGCGCGGTCACACGGAGGTGGACGCGTCTTACTGCTCTTATGACGTGACTAGTACTAAAAATGTTGGCAACCAGAGCCCCGTAAGTCACTGTCTTCAAGCTTTTTCACGATTGTTGCCTTTAGCTTTGGGTTTAGATGGCGCTGGTCCGGCCGTGGCGAGCGCCATCTGGGATTGGGAACGGCTTTTCCCACGGTTTTCTGCTGGTTGACTCTTTCATTTTGTGTGTGTGTCTTTTTTTTTTCTTCTAATTTTTGTTAATTTTTGGTTCCAATCATTTTCTTTTGCTATTTTTGTTCAGTGTTGCCAATGTAAGTCTCAGAATCGTAGATGGCGCTTATGTTTGAAAAAAACGCCATGTTTACGTCACTAGAATAAGTGACAAAATATTGCTTTTAATTGTATAAATGTTTCTTTTTTTTTTAATTTAATGAACAGATAATTAATTTAAATTGCTTTATTGGTGAACAAAAGGAAAAAAAAATTGTTAAAATGAAAGCGAAGCAATGTAACTGGTTGTGTTTTTCATGAACGCGCCATCTGCGAATATGAATCATGATATTTGAAATAATTTTATTACCAATCTTGTCATTTCAAATATTTTATATCTTGATGTACAAATAATTTTTGCCCTTATTTCTACGAGCTTTAAAAAATACGTTATCGTCCGTCGCACATTTCAGAACTTGATAACCCGTCGAGAGCGCTGCGCTTTGCCCGTTGCCGTTATAACGCGCGTGATAAGTAAGCGGGTTGCCCTCAAAAGCATCAATTAATTCCGGACCTTTCGCATTTAGCCCTCCCTCCCCTTCTTTTATAAGTAAACGAGTGAGTAAACAAATAAGCATATGGAAAGAGAAGTAAATGAATTGTCATCATCTTAGTGACCTCAACTTTACTAAAAAAAAACATATATATACATATAATTATATATATATATATATATATATATCGAACTATAGAGCACTAATTGAATGCATAAAAAGAGTCCACTAATATACATTCGAACTAGAGTAAATAAACCAACTGAAAAAATAATAAATAGAAAAAAAGAGCATCGAAGAAGTAGATCCATCGTAAAGTGTTTACTATCATCCATACATAAATAGTTAATATCATGCATCTAGATGGCGCCACCGAATGAAACCGATTACACGAAACCGGAATGTGTTCTATTTCTGTCTTGAAAAAAAAAAATTTCGTATTTGTCGTTGCCGCAATTGGAACCTCTGTTTCGGCGACTGATCCGCCTGATCGTTTTTGTAGATAACCGAACAAAAGGAGCCAATGAGACGCGACCCGAAACGACGGTCCGAGGCGAGACAGCAGAGCAGGAGCGCGCGCAACGCCACGCGCGATTGCTCCATCACGCAGTTCGCGCAGATCGACGACGACAACGTGTCGGCGATGCAGCAGGTCACCAAGGGTGGGGGCGGTTTGACCCTCGCGTCCCAATGGAAGTCCCAGTTCGACGACTCCGAGGAGACGGACAATGAGTGGAAGGGCGAGAACCTGCAGAGCCCCGAGCACAAGGGGACTAACGCGATATCTCTCGTACCACTGGTGCGACTCTTTTACTTAGTCGTGAGAAAAAGGGTTCTTTTCCTTAAAAAAAAGAAAAAAAAATACGCCCCTGCAAAGGCACTGGCCAAAGTAGAGTCGAAGAAAAATGCGTTGAAAAAAACATTGGTAGAGAAATTTGGGAAAATCTGAGGATAAATTGAGGGGTGTTTGGTACCAGGATTAACAATCACTTATGCAGATGAATCATTGTAAAATAAATCGTATAAAATAGCAAAAAAGTTAGGAAAGTTCTGATGAATCTGTTGAAATGTTGCTCAGCGCCTTTTTTTTTTTTAATAGTCATTTTTGAAATGTTTTCCTCGGTTCAGGTGAAGTGGTTTGGCGAACTTAGATTGGACTTCCTTAATGATAGATATCTTTGAATATTATATTATAGGATGAGAATTAGTTTGAGAAAAGTACCAAGGTACGTCAATAGTTAAACAAGTTTAGAATTTTTTTAATTAGTTTTGAAGTTTTGCAGATCTTTTCGGGAAGCTATCTTTTCGAGATGGTTTTGTAAATTATTTAGATGTTAGGTTCGCGTTAAATTCTAAAATATAGCTTGCTGAGAATAATTATATTGGATTATATTTCTTATGTAGTTGAAGATATTTCTTGTTAGGGAGATTATGGTAATTCTGAGTTCGACAACGAGTGACATTTCACTTTAAGAATTTTTATATAGTTGAAACGACCGAAAACATTTCAGCCCTATTTTCTCCATTTTCTGTATTACTTTTAATCTTTATTTTTGTCAGAGTAATTGTTGAAATACTATCGTTTACTTGGTTTATATTACTTTAAGTTGAATCATTCGTTTGTGTTCATTATCGGACAATTACAATTACTTTTTTATTTTTATTATTGTGAACCCACGCTCTACTGTGAATCATTCGTGCAAATAAATGTATTAATTTATTAAGTGGTTATTTTTATCTTTTTTTTTTCCTTGACTATGGTTTGTGTTTGATTTTAACATGCATGATGCTGAGCAGTTGAATTGAGCTTCAGGTGGAACTATCATGATAGTTCTGGTCTTGTTATTGTTAAAAAGCTTATTTATGTATATTTACTCGGATATATTTTATACCAATACATTGTTAATTATGAGTTTATGACAAAAAATAAAATTGGTATCTTTTATTATATAATAAAAATTTTATTAATTGTTTAAAAATGGACAGAGAATATAATTATTTTCTCTTTTCATTTTACAATTTCGTTCTCGAGAATTACCGAGTTACGTGTGAAAATTTAAAGCTTGTCCTGTATTTGTGTCGAACTTTATCATGAACACAAAATATTTGTGATTCCAAACGTCCAAAGTTGCGCAAAAAACTGTTTTATGTCATAGTTAAATATTACAAACATCCGCAATGTTTCGATTTCTGATGGTTCCACCTTAATCGATTAACATTTTTATCGTTTCTGAACTTGTTTTGTGAATGAAGCAACGTATAAAATATGTATAATAAATAATGTTAGAAAATGTTTTACAGTCTACTGCCGAAAACGTGGAGACCGATGTGCCACCCGCCGCCGAGTCCACAAATGAGGATGCAAAATTGAAGGCCCAGATGGCGGCACTCACGCTCGAATCTCAGCAGGCAGCGTTTGCGCGCCACCGCGTGTTTTTGAATCTAACGAGCATGAACAAAAAGTACATGGAACTTCAGACGTTGCCAAAGTCATGGAGTTTGCCGACGTTGGGGCCGCACGAACGGAACGATCCCGAGGCACCATCGGTGAGTTTCATGGTGGCGCTGTAATCGCACATAATGGAAATTGAAATAAATACGAGGGTGGGTCAATAAGTCCTTAGAAAAAAGCATTAAAACTCAATTTTCTCCATTTTTATGAACAAACAAACGTTTTTTTTATTTCACTGCACGAGAAAAACACAACAACTCAACCAATCTGGCTGAAACTAGTTTACAGTACTAGTGGCGCTATATGTTGGATTTTCTCAGGACTTATTGACCCACCCTCGTATTATATTATATTATATTAAAGTATAAGTTCTCGTAAGTTTATAAAAATTAACTTTCATTACAGATACGACAGATGCACGCGCACGACCTAGATACTCGCTCGATTAAGATAAATTTAATGCGCAACGCGGAACTGCAGGAGGAATTGCGCAAAGGTGCACCTGCTCGTTGCTCCAGTTTGCCTGCCATTATGATTTCGCCGGTGCATTCGACCACAATGACTCCCGCGGTCGAAGAGGAGGAACAGGCCATCGCCGGGCGCCTTGAAATACGCGTGGTTGACGCGACAGGTGGCGCCACCGTTGTACAGACAAGCGCGGACAAAGAACCCTTATCGAGTGTGTACCTTTTTTTTTTACGTTACACTTTTTGCTCTAAGATAACATAAAGATTCTATAAATAAACTATTTATGCACGTATTATATGTCATTATATATAATTTTACTTATTATACTTAAATTTACATTTTTCATTTATTCCTTTATTCTCTTTCGTGCAGAAAAATTAATTAATGGCACGGCGGAGACTGTGCCGAGTCCAAATCCGCCAACCGAGGAGCAATCCGTGTACTACGATGCGCAGGCCAACAACACGAATAAGATGGCAGCAGCGTCGCGGACAATATCGGCGAACGCAGTGTCGATGCGCGCGCACAAAAACAAAGACGTAACGTCGCCCAGGCCGCACAGCACTCACAGCAAGATACCCGTGCCGGTGAAAAGTCCCCGCTGCTCCTTGTCCGAGAGCACTCCGGACACTAGGAATGGCACTGGCACTACGACCACCAGCGATAAGGATGCAGGTGAGTGGGTTGAAAGACGGGTTGTGTCTTTGATGAATTGTGCTCGGTGTCGCAATATCTTTTAAATGAACTGAGAAAAAAAGAGTTATGGATGAAAGAAACATTGTACATTTAAGCACACTTAATCGTGCAAGTCTGCACACTTTGTGCAACGATTTTGTGGTTTAAAAATTATAATGTATTTATTATTTTACGTTGTAATGTCAATTTATTGTATTTAATTATGAATAATAGGAGCACAATTCTATTTTTATTTTATGTATACACATATAATATTATATGATCTTTATTATATATATTTAGGTGAAATCTGTAATAATGTTCGAGATATAAAATATGTATATATGTATACCATTATTACGCCTATATAATGTGTTTTTATACTTGACATCGAGCACAAAAATTCCATTCAATTTGCTCATCTTAAGCACCTCATTACATATTTTCGAATCACATGTAATCAATGAGATTAATATAGTAAATTATATGATCGAAAGAAGATTATTTTGTCAAGGTTTATCAAACGAAGAAGTATTTCGTAACATTTATCACTGTTACTTATAAATTAGCGCATGTAGGATGGATTTCTTTTTATATAAGTTTGTCACTATAATTTAATTCGATTTTTTTTGTTGCTTTTTTGAGTATAATAAATGATATTTTTATTTAAAACGTACATACACGTAATATGTAAACAAATATTTCGTTTGAGTTCGATGATTGTATTAGACAAATGTTTGTATTAGTAATGTTTTTTTTTACTTATTGTCATGGAATGATATTAGTATTTTTGAAAATATGCACTAATAAAAATGGATTATGTATTTTATAATAGTAATTTTTTTTTACTTATCTATCACAGAACACATAAATCATACGTGGATTAACAGAATTTCAAAATTATAGCAAAAAACACAAAGCTTTCGGTATTGTTTAGAAAGGAGCACCTGGTCCTATAAATATATAATGTAAAAATTAGTATAAAATAACTCTTAGTTTAGATTACATAGCAAAAGTACATAAGTATTACACAAGTATTCTTAATAATAATCAATTCAAGGTATTTACTCACCTTAAAAATAAAACTTATTTCATAAAATATCGTATTCAACTCGAACAAAAGTGGTTTTAGGTTGGTAACCCTTCGCCTTCGACTTGGGCTACCAAGAAAAAGTGACTTTAAGTTGGTAACCCAAGCAAAATGTGAAGAGTTACCAACTTAAAACCACTTTTTTTCCTCGTTGAGTACGATATTTTACTCGTCGTGAAAGCGAAATAAGTTGGTAACCCGCAGGGCTACCAAAATATTTTATTTTTAAGGTCAGTAAATATCCTAATAAACACACGCACCGCTAACAACGCCCCGTTTCGCGGGCGGGGGAATGGCAAGGGGGGTGCAGAGGGTGCTTTTTTGCGACTAACAGCAGCGCGATTTCAGTGTTGAAGGCGGGGCCGGGGGGCCAGCCGGTGTTGAAGCGTTGCGCGACGTTGCCGGACGCGCGACCCGCCGCGCAGGCGCTCACGTCGGCCAGCTCGACCGAGGAGGACAACAACCTGACCGGGTGCACGCCGGCACTGCGCCGGCGCCGACAGATGGACAAGTACGTGACCGACGCCAGCCAGCTGAACTTGCGCTTTGCCAGGCCCCAGCACCGGCAGAGCGCGACCATCGTGCCACCTCGCGGCGTACTCTTCCAGTTCCTTGGCGAGTTCCCGACGAAGCCGCAGGACGAGAGCAGCGACAACGAGTCCGAAGGCCTGATGGCGCCACCACCGCCCAGCACGCTGCCGCCACACGCGGCTGAAAATAATGCTAGGTACGCTTTACCTAGCCGGGGCTGTATTTACCCATCGACTTATAGATATGAATTGCTTTCCCCGATGTCTTAGGGACCCCTTTTTATATAATTTTTTCTTTATTTCTTTTCATTTTTTCTTTTAATTTCTTTTATTTGCAACTATTAACGGGTATAATAGGATATTAGGTACCAAGGATGGAGCGACAGCAATTATGGACGAGTGTGAAGTTGGCCGCTTTCGTCTCTCCCGGCCAACTTCACATGAGTCTATAATCGCTGTCGTTCTGTACTTTTTTTTTTAATACTTTATAACAAATTTTATAAGAGTTTTTGCAGATTCCTTTTATATAATAATTAAGAATGCTCAGTAAACTATTTTTACCATAAAAAAGAATAAAAACATACTTTTTCTTGAAATTTACAGCGGTACACGCGCAATCCATACTTATATATGTCGATGGGATTACCCTAATAAAGTATCGTCTTTAGATGTAAAATAAAGGATTACCAACTATGCAGCTTGATTCATAAAACTTGATTTTTTAATTATAATAGCAATTCTTTTTCTTTAATATATGAAATTTGACAAAAGGTAGATCATTTTTATAATGAAAAACAGAGTAAACCTGCTAAAAATATAGAATTAATTTCAATGTAAGGAAAAAGTGAAATATTTAAGTTATAGTTTATTTCTTAATGTTTTGAGTTTTAGCTGCATAGTAGTTGAAATAGTTAAATTAAAAAAAAATTTATTTATATATTTATTTTTATTCATTTATTTAAGATTGTTGAAATTGTTGTCGAAAGTAGCACATATCCCCTTTCTTCCCTAACACTCAATTTGGTTTTCAGCGGTTGAAAATTCCACGCATTGATGATAGATGGCGCTTATTTTCACGAACGTCGCGCTGAAACTAGCGCCATCTCCGTGTCGTCGAATTTTTGACTCCTGATTTCTTGTCACGTCAGTGTCGTCCGAGGTAGTTTCACGACGGATTTGTATATTTTTAGTTTGCCGTTGCTTGTTAAGCAGCTAGCTGTTTACGTTTTATTGTGAACGATTTGTAGCGTTCTGTAGTGAACTTTCCTAAACTAACATACTTTTTATAAATCTTAATTAACATTAATTTTTATGACTTGTATTGCTTAAACGTGTTTCTTTGTCTTGTCGACTTTTTGTGGGCTTTTGCTTTGGTTTTGTTGCTTTATTTGCAGTTAACCGAAATTTGGAAGAATTTTGATTAACTTTTGTTTTGTTTGATATCTAACTCTAACACCTGAACCAGCTACACAAATTACTTTTATACACTTGCAAATAATTCAGAGAAAACAGATAATAATGTAAATAAAAGAAGGATTAAAAGATTATACTTAATTAGCAGTATAATTATTTCTCAAAAGAAGAAGAAATATAAGTAGACAAGAAATTTATTATCAAATTCATGTCATTAAATTCATACGCTAAATTCATTATTTGCACTGTTATTCACAACATGAATAGATATAAGAAAAATAAATTTTTAATCGTCGCATTTTCCTTGTATTAATAAAATATATATAAAGTTGACTTACAATAGTTGTTATTTGAAATATTTCCTATATTATATATAGGATTCTAAATAGATATTTTGATTTTATGACTAAAATTAAAAACTTCTCGATCTGATCATGACAACTATCAATTATCATTGTTATCAATTATTATTGTTATCGTTGTTCAAAGAAGAATAATATATTACTCAAGGAGGAAAAAAGTGGTTTTAAGTTGGTAACCCAAGCTAAAGGCGAAGGGTTACCAACCTAAAACCACTTTAGTTCGAGAAATTTATTTGATGTATAAAAAAGTCATTAATTCATGTGTCAGTCAACTTTATTATAATTCATTTTATTAATCGATGAATTAATTATATATTTAATTAAATTGTGAATGTTTGTATAGCAATTTCAGGTGACAGTAGTTCTATTTTCCGTTTTGTAAAGTATAAAATTTCGTAGAAATCAAAATGTTGGAACAAGGAAACCAAATTTCTTAAATCATCACTGCTTTCACTTACTATAAATATAAAATACACAAAACGGGAAAGTAGAACTATTGAATTCTTATTTCAGATAATACATTTATTCAAATGAAACGGTTCAAAATTGTTTGTCTTCAAATAATGTATGCTTTTCAACCGTCCCATTACCAAAACATAAGTTACACGGTTTGCCGCAAGTTTTTAGACAAAGTTATATAATCACACATATTGTATTCCTTCTAAACTAAAAATTAAAAGAAAAGTCGAATTTACGCTTACAAATTTTTAATTTTAATACAAATTTCCGGCTGTAAATTGGCCATTTTATTTGAATTGTCTAAAATCTGCGCAGACGCGTTATTTAAATACAACACAGAAAGTTGCAAAGCAAAAATAATCTAATGACCCGTTGTGGTATTTCAGGTGCCGCAGGTACAGGCCTATGCCAGACGCAGCGGTAGTTAGCAAAGAATCGTGAGATTTAGTGCTCGAATTAGCTAAAGTCTTTGGTTGCAGCCAGTAATAATCCTCAACCGCCAACTAGAATATGTGATTAAGCGCAAAGTAAACAAAAAAAAAAAAAAAAACAAAAGAGACCGCGAGAGAGGGTGCAAGTGAATTAACATTCAAAGACTTATATAAAGAAATCATTTCGAGTGAAAGAGAGAGGGGGCAGTTACCAATGAGAAGATAAAAGGAGGAAGAGGCCCGAAATGGTTCAATCAACTTTCGTCATTTCGTCGGTTACTTTTACTCGCGAGCGCTGGCGGCGAGACGTCTCCTCATCGTTGTATACATTCGGTGTAAATTTTTTTTATACATAACAAGTCGCCGTTTTGGTAAACGTAGATTGCGCGCCAAGTGGCGCGCGCCGCTCATTGACGCCTTTTGTTGACGGTGCTAATTGGTTGTCGGCTGACGGTCCCGTGGCGCCATCTGCACGCGACCACCCGGAACCGACTGATTATACATGCTCCCCCCACCCCCCGGAAACAGAGGTGTTACTCACGCTTGTCTATCCTGGCAGGTGGCGCGACCGTCGGCTACTTTTTTTAATCGCTTTTTTTTTGGCTCATTTTTAAGTCCAGCCGTAATCTTTGCATCTGTACCTACATATGTATATGTATGTATGCATGTACGTGTATATTATAATATTATTGTATTTATTTATCAAGCGAAAAGGCAAAAGATAAAAGGAACGATCAATTTAAGGGGCGAAAGTGACATCTGTTGTTGTTTTTAACGGAATTCCATAAATCAACTTTTAATTCCCTGTCACTTTTACCCGGCAACTCAGTTAAGATGTGGAGGATTCAAAACCGGATAATGGACCTGGGGAGACCTCCATTATTTAATCGATCCGCATGATCCAAACGGATTTTCAGTCCGAGCGAAGTATTGGCAACGCTGCATTGATGACTTGGTTTCAATTATTGTGCGGCGTTGCCGGTATTTCGCTCGAATTGGAAATCAGTTTAAAGCAGTGCTCTCAAATGTAATATACACATTGAATCATGGTCTGTGAGTGCCTGCAATCGAGTTTCTTGGCTAGCCGAACAGAGGGCGCTCGAGAGTACAGTATTATCAATCAAAATTCGTGAAAAATACACGCAAAAAGAAGTTTTTGTTTTCAAAATTGTTTCCAATTCCGTTTAGTATATAATAAATGTATATAATAATCCAAAAAAATCGCTCTAAAATACTTTATTTTTATCAGATTATAAGCAATAGCTATTTATTTATGCACCAAGGGAGATTCAAATGAAGATTTTCGTGAATCTCCCTTGGTATGCACATAATTTTTCGTCACTCGGGGAATGAGAAAAGGCCATTTTTCCGAAACTCCCTAGGGAGGGAAATGGCCTTTCCTTCCCCGATTAACGGAAATGAATTTTTATACATTTTATGAACGAATCAATAACACCGGAACCCCTGGTCCTCATTTAGTTTTGGACCTTCCACACCGATATCAAAAGATTTAGATACTTTTTCCAGAATGTAAGAAGTCGAATCGATGAAGACTTTGACGCGAACCGATCACAAGAAAAAAAAATCGCGAAATAATTGAAAAGAGTAAAGGAAAAAGGGGAAAAAATTAAAGAGAATTTTAATCGATGAAGGGCGAATGTACTAGTCTTAGAAAGGTGAAATAGAGAAATCAACAGAATGCAACCGTTTATTTATTTATTATTACTGTTATGATTAATACTATAATTTTTCTTTTTTTTTAATCCCCCTTTCCGTGCAACAGCCGACAAACTTCACGACTAAAAAAAAAAATCTTGTAAATAACGCGACAAACGTTGTGATATAATGTGTCATATGTTTGTTTCCTCTTATATTCACGAGTTTGTTAGGGGTTACGCTTTTACCGCATCGAGGTGATTCGTAGCAAACGGCGCAATTACAAATAGGACACACGCGAACCAACCGCAGATAACGTTGACATTCCCGTATTTTATATATCGAATTTTCATCCAATGTATCTTTTCTATCAACCGTTTTAAACTTTAATTTCACGTGCATAATGTATAACATTTGTTATTCGTTTCTGAATTTAATAACCACAAGTAAGTCGATTGAGTTGCGCTAGAGTGACGCATGAATTATTACAGTTACGCTAATTAGATGGAATAGGTATTTTTAGAAAATGTTAGTAACTACTGCTAGTAATTGTTCGGGTACAATTGTAACGCCTGTACCGATTTGTCCAAAGAACTTTTCATCACTCGGGTGAAAAAAAAGACCATTTCTTAGGGAGTTTCGGAGAAATGGCGCTTCTCATGACCCTCGTGACGAAAAATTATAAATAACTGTTACTCACCATAAAAATAAACTGTATTGGTAACCCGCAGGGCTGCCAATACATTTCATTTTTACGGTGGAGAAAATACCGTACTCAACGAGGGGATAAAAAGTGGTTTCAGGTTGGTAACCCTTCGCCTTTGGCCAGGGTTACCAACTTAAAGCCACTTTTTCTTCCCTCGTTGAGTAATATACTATTCCACTCAATTTTTATTTTGAATATCGCGCAGATCGGAATTTGTTTTAGCGTAAATTTAAGTCTTAACGGAAAGTAGAGGTGGCAGTAAAACTAACCACAAATCTGTAAGATCGTCCGGCTAACAAATTGATCGTAGACAGAGAGGTGGCCGCTGCAATTGGTTCGCGTGTCTTGGCGCAAAATCGAACGATCTCGATAACTTCGACGCTTCAGTGATGTATAAGACTAGTCATCCTTAGTCATGTATATCGTGCAGTCAATTTTAAGATGATAAAACCAATTGTAAAAGGGGGAGGGCGGATCGGAGCGAGGGGGCGGTAGAACCGGAACGAGGTCGCGATTCCTTCGAGCGGGCGACTCGAAGCACGCTTTGTTTTCATTTTATTTTCGAAGTAGTCAACGTTGTATCGGTTCGTCGATCGAGCACTAGTCATTTCTCTCAAAGCACCTATAATAAATCAAGAATTATTCGATTTCGATTTCAACTCCGAGCAGAGACTAAATTAAAGGAAACCTTTTAATAATCGCTAGCTAATACGTAGAACGCACCGCGCAGTTGTTTTTTGCGTACCTTTTTTCGTCAGTATTAAGGTACCCTTTCTTAGATCAGTGCAATAAAAAGAAAAAGAACAAATAAAAAAAAAGAGGCAAAAAACGAGAATAGAATTTAAAAAAAAAAGGGAGAAGAGATAAAAAATTAAAAGGGATTATTTACGTGTACTATATATGCCAAAATATTGATATTTATAAACGATAATACTTAAACTATTTAAATACCATTTAAATAATGAATTAGCGACTGAGAACAGTATTGTTGCGAGTAACTTAAAAGTAAAGGGATAAAACGAGAAGAATGAAAAAGATGAATAAAAAAAAAGGTAATAGGAGAGAAGGATAAAGGGAAAAGAAGTAACTTTATGAATTAGTACTTTGCTTCCATACATATTCCATAAAAAAAAAAGTATGTGCAATACGAGTTTAGAGTTGAAATTAAACACGAACGACAAGTGGGAAGTGAGAGTAGAACGTTGCATTCCGTTGACAGCAAGAAATATAGATATATAAATGAATATATATTAATATATTGAAAATGATTGGAGGTGAGAAAGACAAAAGGGAAGATGAAGAACCGCCCAAAAGCCGCTCCACCATTTAGGTTCCTGTATATAATGAAATGAAGGTGAAGTGTTAATGGTTGACGATGTTCAAGTTGGCAGAATTGCCCAATATAAACTTCGTCAACGAGTGATTACTTCGCTGGAAATAATAGTAACGTTTAAGCGTAATTGTAACGTGAAGTTTATGGAGTCGACGAGCACGCGAAACATGAAAAAAAATGTTATACGAATCTACTGTATTCTTCTCCGCTTTGTGATCTACATGTTGTATCCGTTACACATGTGAAGTTGTATCTGTGTTTGACTACTTTGATCTGTAAGAAGGGCCCTGTCGATTCAATGATTGTAATTAAGTATGCATATAGTAAACGAACATTATTGTCTATGAATATTATGATAGTTTATTAAATGATTCGTAATGCAGCGGCAACGAATTGCGAGAGAGATAATTAATGAGAGAGGAGTGAGAGATCTTCAATAAAAAAAATTACAAAAAGAAAAAAAAAGAGGAGATTAAAAGTTACGAATCGAGACGACCTTTACGTTCTGTTTTCTTTTTTTTTTTCCTCTCATTGGCTTTGTTTTTGATACTTGACATTTATTTCCGTTTTCCCTGTCAATTGGAGGGTTTATTAATGCATGACGTCGATTAAGTTATGTTATTTAATAAATTCATTTGAACACCATTTCTGTTTAGGTTTATTTACACTTTTTCGTAATTTCACTTAATTTTCGTACGTTTACTTTACACTTGCATTCGTTAGAGTTAATTATCGGAAAAAGAATAGTACATTACTGAACGAGGACAAAAATGGTTTTAAGTTGGTAACCCGAGCCAAAGGCGAAGGGTTGCCAACCCGAAACCACTTTTTTCGAGTTGAGTACGATATTTTATTGACCGTGAAAGTGAAATATGTTGGTAACCCTGCAGGGCTGCCAATACATTTTATTTTTAAGGTGAGTAAGAAAAAATTGAATTCAAGAATATATGGTTTTCAATAAATGTGGATTAAAATGAGAATTTATTATTAACGAATTAATTTTACAAACAATTTCAGCATTGATACATCGTTGGACCAAGTTATTGCTTGCATTACAGGCCATATATTAATTTCTTCCTCGGCTGCAGTCTTCATTAGCAATTGTCGGTATATTTTCAGTATATCACTATCGCTTACAAGGAATATTACACCTTCTTCAGACATTTTGATTGTTAAAATGATAAAAATGCATCTTCAGGTATGTTTTTTTTCCAAAAAAATTTTGCCAGTAAATTTTCGTAACTTATTGCCGTGAAAAAAGTATTAATTTTCCATTTCTAGTTAAAGGATTAAAGATCTATATATATATAATGTACATTTTACAATTTTTACATAGTAAAAAACTCTATGTCGACCTAAAAGAGAATATATATTAATAAGAAACATATGTAACCTCAAGATTGAAACATCTTTATATATATGTACATATAAATATTCAGTGTAAAAGATACACATAAAGAATAACAGCAATTATGACTTTATTTTATTGTAATCGATGGATAAGTTACATATCTCGTTAATCTTATAAAAGTTAGATACAATCTAGGAATCATACAATAGATTTTATTAACAAAATTAATTTCACAAAAAACAAACAAACAAAATTAGAATCAGTTCATTGTTTGTCGAAGAAATTAAAATAAAATTGGAAAACGATTAAATCTACAATTCAAACTAGCAACGTATAATATTCATGACAGTGTCATATGTATGCATTCAAAACGTTTTAATCATGCGTCATTAACAAATTCGTAGGCTTTACGCGGAAGTAATTAATAACATACCAAAAAAGAAACAAAAACAAATGAACAAAGTCAATGAAGATATAATAGTACGTTTTTATATTAAAATTTAGAATTGTTGTGGCTTGAATATAATACCAAACATGGCTTCGACGTACTCCTTTGCAACTTCAATATCCACGTTTCTTGCTTTAAGATAGTCGACTATTTCACGGACTAGCTGAATACGAAGTACTTTGTCCGCTATAGCTTGGGCTCTAGCTGTTAAGAAATCGATGAAATCTTTGAAATGTTTGGAGCTCGTATATTTATCATCGTATAGGTCTATTAGTTCATCAACGGGAATAAGCTCGGAAACATCTTCAAAGAATCCTCGCAATCCTCCACGGATTTTCAGATTGGCTTTAATCCTCCTCTGTGGCTGGTACGAATTTAGACGTAAGAATTCGTGTAACTTGTTGAGTAGTTCGTGTATGTTGGTGCCGGCATCATGAAGGTATTTAATTACTTCGCGGACTTCGGTTACAGCTTCGACATCATATACAACTTGTTTTGTTTTGTCGCTTAATAAGTATTCAGCGAATTTTTGGAATTCCTCGTCGGAATTTAAATATCTTACTACAATTTCTTTCATTTTCTTATATGGAATTAGAGCCCGAAATTCGTTGATATCATCTTGCAAATTTAAATTTTCGATTCCTCTGCTTTGAGGCTTAAATGTAATACCAAATAAGGCTTCAAGGAAATCCTTCGCCTTTTGAAGATCGACGTTCTTTGCTTTAAGGTAGTCGACTATTTCACGGACTTGCTGGATATGAAGTACTTTGTCCGCTATAGCTTGGGCTCTAGCTGTTAGGAAATCGATGAAATCTTTGAAATGTTTGGAATTCTTATATTTCTCTTGGTACAGTGCATGCAGCTTATCAATGGGAATAACTTCCAAAACATCTTCAAAGAATCCACGTAATCCTCCACGGATTTTCAGGTTGGATCTAATTTTCCCTGGCTGGTATGGATTTAGACCTAAGAATTCATGTAACTTGTTGAGTACAGCATGTATATCGGTGCCTGCATCGTGCAGGTATTTAATTACTTCATGGACTTCAGTTACAGCTTCGATATCGTATACAACTTGTGTCGTTTTGTCGGTTAATAAGTATTCGACGAATTGTTGGAACTCCTTGTCGGAATTTATGTATTTTAGTACAATTTCTTTGACTTTTTCAAATGGAATCAGAGCCCGAAATTCGTTGATATCATCTTGCAAATTTAAATTTTCGATTCCTTTGCTTTGAGGCTTAAATGTAATACCAAATAAGGCTTCAAGGAAATCCTTCGCCTTTTGAAGATCAACGTTCTTTGCTTTAAGGTAGTCGACTATTTCACGGACTTGCTGGATATGAAGTACTTTATCCGCTATAGCTTGAGCTCTAGCTGTTAAGAAATCAATGAAATCTTTGAAATGTTTGGAATTCTTATATTTCTCTTGGTACAGTGCATGCAGCTTATCAACGGGAATAACTTCCAAAACATCTTCAAAGAATCCTCGTAATCCTCCACGGATTTTCAGGTTAGATCTAATTTTCCCTGGCTGGTATGGATTTAGACCCAAGAAATCATGTAACTTGTTGAGTAGATCATATATGTCGGTGCCTGCATCGTGAAGGTATTTAATTACTTCGCGGACTTCGGTTACAGCTTCGACATCATATACAACTTGTTTCGTTTTGTCGCTTAATAAGTATTCGACGAATTTTTGGAATTCCTGGTCGGTATTTAAATATCTTACTACAATTTCTTTGACTTTTTCAAATGGAATCAGAGCCCGAAATTCGTTGATATCATCTTGCAAATTTAAATTTTCGATTCCTTTGCTTTGAGGCTTAAATGTAATACCAAATAAGGCTTCCAGGAAATCCTTCGCCTTTTGAAGATCAACGTTCTTTGCTTTAAGATAGTCGACTATTTCACGGACTAGCTGGATACGAAGTACTTTGTCCGCTATAGCTTGGGCTCTAGCTGTTAGGAAATCGATGAAATCTTTGAAATGTTTGGAATTCTTATATTTCTCTTGGTACAGTGCATGCAGCTTATCAACAGGAATAACTTCCAAAACATCTTCAAAGAATCCTCGTAATCCTCCACGGATTTTCAGATTGGATTTTATTTTTCCTGGCTGGTATGGATTTAGACCTAAGAATTCATGTAACTTGTTGAGTACAGCATGTATATCGGTGCCTGCATCGTGAAGGTATTTAATTACTTCGTGGACTTCAGTTACAGCTTCGACATCGTATACAACTTGTTTCGTTTTGTCGCTTAATAAGTATTCGACGAATTGTTGGAACTCCTTGTCGGAATTTAAGTATCTTACTACAATTTCGTTGACTTTTTCAAATGGAATTAGACCCCGAAATTCGTTGATATCATCTTGTAAATTGAAATTTTCGATTCCTTTGCCCTGAGGCTTAAATATGCTTCTAAGTAGCGACTGCACATATTCTTTCAGCTCCTGAAGATTCTTTACGTTTGTATTGAATTTTATTCGGAAAAATTTTTCTACGTACCCTATATATTTATCTATATGTACTTTTCTATTTCGTAGGTACGTAATTAATTCTCTAACGTGATCATGTACACTCAGATTATCAGCTATTCTTTGTGCTCTTCGGAATACATACGTCAGGAAATTGGTGAACGATTTTGAATGTTGAAGTTTATCCTTATATAGTTGTTCAATCTGTTCTTTGGGGAGAAGCTTAATAAAGTCTTCGACGAAACCTTGAATTCCTCTTGTTTCTCTTGCATTTAATGTATCTGGTTTATATGCATCCATGCCAAAAGCCGAATGCACATCTGTTAATATTTTTTTAACATCCACTCCTTCATTTTGTAGGTAATCAATGATTTCTTTTACTTCCTTTATGTCTTCAATTTGCTTTATCAACTCACGTGTTTCGTCTGAAACTAGGTATTCAATGAATTCTCTAAATTCTGCATCTGCGTTTACGTATTCGTAGTATAAAGCCAAAATTTTATGTTTTGGTAAGAGATTTTGAAAGTCTTCTAAATCTTTTTTTAATGTACTAATTTCATTCTTGTCAAGTCTTGGTAAACATGTCCCTAACTGAAGGAGTATTGCAACTCCCACAAGGGCTGCCAAGTACCTCATCTGGAACAGAAATTGTTATTCCTTACTTTTCTTTAGTTTCTTTTAAACATTAATATACTTCATTCTGGGGTACATTATTCGTACCCTAATAGCAAGAAATATTCCAAAAATATTTGTCAAAAATACTCCTATGTTCGAATCTAGAAATATTTATGATACATTCCTGGAATAATAAAAAAACATGAATGTACCAAAAATATTATTATTATTATAATATTGTTATTAGGGTATATTTCTTTTAAACTGCCACTTTAATTTCAAATTAAATTTAGTTAACTGGATACTTAAACTCTTATCGCAAAGCGAGACATTTAAGCCACAAAATTTTATCCTACAACTTTTACTAAAGTGTTTACTAGTGAATTATTAATACTCACCGAATTATTTACAAAAGAAAATTGAAAATAATGTAAATAATATGTGAACAGTGTGTCACGTAGTTTACACTTACTCTGAATTAAGTGAATTGGTATTCAATACATCAGCTAAAAAGTTTTGTAATTTAGTTAGTTATAGAATTTTGTATATGATCTTCGAAAATCTTGTCAACTACTTATACCGCGCATCATCCTTTATTTATATTTAAGACTTATCAGGTTACCGTTATCTTTCGTACAATTACATGTTCCGAAAACAGGAAAATATTTACAATGACTTGTTTGAATAGTTGCCGATTATATTTAATTTAATGTTAGTAAAGCATGAGTGATTTATCAGTAGATATATCTATTACTGATACGTTATATTAATATTTAAAAAAAAGTCATCCTATACGGTAGCTCCTTTAATGCTATGTTCAACAGCGCATTATAGATAGAATCTGAGATCGATGACAAACGTTTCTTTAATATTAATATCGGTTCGAAGAATAAGCGAAATTCATACACATTCGTTTAATTTAAATTTCTTGGAAAAGAAACCCGTGACCTTCGATTGGTGTACGTATTGACCAGGAGATACGGTAAAGTATACTTTTTTTTTTAGTTATATATAGAACAAAATGCTTGTATAAATTATTTATATTGTAAAAATGGGACATAGCAGAGAAACTTCTAAAGATAATTATATAATAAAGTAAAATATTAAAATGATTATCTAGCATAAGAAAATTAAACTAATAAATGTGTATATAATGACCATCCTGAGCAGAGAGTAAATAAATATAATTATAAGAGAATTTTTAATATAAAAATAACACTAAACAACAATACTAATAATCCTAAAAAATTGGGCATAATATCTTTTTGGAAATCATTAATATCATTGCATGCTTCCTGGATAAAGAACAGAGTTTATAGGGAAAAATTAATTTTAAGTTGGTAATTCAATCCAAAAGCGAAGGACTACCAACTTGAAATTACTTTTTTTCCAGTCCAGCACAGTATTTCATTCACCATGGAAACAAAATAAGTTGGCAACCCTAAGGGCTACCAATACATTTTATTTTCAAGCCGAATAAAGATTATTTTTATTATATAATTAAATACTAGTGATTATTTGATAACATACGTTACACTATTTACCTTGAGCAGTTCAGCAATTTTCCCCCTCGATAGTATTAAAACGTTTCACCTGATCCAAATAATGATTTTCCATGTATTACTGTCTCGTAAGCAACATGAATCTTAGTGATTTTGAAGAATTGGCGGGTCCATTTATATATCATACTAGATTAATGCATACAATGGTAATTCATTTGAAATATATCTAAAAGCCATTAATAAACAATATATACAGCTCACTTAAATTATTATAGAGAACAATTATGTTTAGATTATTTCTTCGACGCGCATCATTTGAATGCTATAAATCTTTTCAAATTAATTTACACATACACAGGAAAAAAAAGTTGAACTTTTTCATGAAATTGATAAAATCTTGGATTTAAATTAGACATAAACAACGCTGTGACTTTAATTTCATCTATAATGCTAATTATAATGTATGTTCGGTTATATTAATTTTTAATTTATAAATATATTTCTTAAGGAATTAGCATAATAAACGAAATTCAAATAATGTTCAAATTTGAAAATAAAACTTGGCTTATCCAAGGTAGTTATGGGATTTTGCCTAGTTTCCTAACTGGGGTTCTAGGTCGAGAACTAGTTAATGTCTGATCCTAAATTCTGACCTGGGACCCCAGCTAGATAACTAGATGATATCCTCTTTAGGATATGCTAGTTGGAGTCCTAGATCTTAAACTAGTTGATTACTAATCCTAAATTCCGCCCTAGGAACCCAGCTAGGAAACTAGGGAAGATCCTATAACTACCTAGAAACCTATCTAAGAAACTTTTTTTGCTTAGTTTCCTAGCTGGAGTCCTAGATTGAAAACTAGTTGATGTCTGATCCTAAATTCCGACCTTGGACCCCAGTTAGGAAACTAGTCAAGATCCTATAACTACCTAGAAACCTACCTAGGAAACTGTTTTTTGCTTAGATTCCTAGCTAAAGTCCTAGATCGTAAACTAGTTGATCACTGATCCTAAATTCCAACCTTGGACCCCAGCTAGGAAACTAGTCAAGATCCTATAACTACCTAGGAACCTATCTAGGAAACTAGATGATATCATCTTTAGGATATCCTAGTTGGAGTCCTAGGTCGAAAACTAGTTGATCACTGATCCTAAATTCCGCCCTAAGACCCCAGCTAGGAAACTAGGCAAGATCCTATAGCTACCTAGAAACCAATCTAGGAAACTTTTTTGCCTAGTTTCCTAGCTAGGGTCCTAGATCGAAAACTAGTTGATCATTGATCCTAATTCCTTCTTAGAACCCCAGCTAGGAAACTAGACAAGATCCTATAACTACCTAGAAACCTACTTAGGAAACTAGCTAAATAGTTCTATCTGAAATATGTTATTTATTATTTATAATTTCATATTGATATATTTTCGAAATAAACATAAACAGTTGAAATCTTTCCATGGTAATATTCCAAAGTTTTGGTTGAAGTTGATCACAAGTGCACTCCCATAAGACTTCCTTTTGGCGTCTTCAAGTTCAAACCATTCACTAATTTCAAAAAGGATCCACTTATATTGCATAGAACTGTCCATCCTTTATTAATTGAATGAATTGTGCAACAAATTTTTAATCGATAAAATAAATTTTTGTCATTTTTTGTGCGTGCATCAATAATAACGAAAAATCATAACAATAAATCATTTAATCATAACAAAATAATAATTGTTTACAATGATAACGAAAAATCTTTATAAAAATAATCAAAGTTGTTATTAATACATTAAAATGTAGCAACAAATTGGCGAGCAACATTAATGTGTAGAAATGGTTTTTATGTAAATAAATAATTATTCCATAAAATAATTGTTCGGGATAATTTGTATTTGGTGTAATTGCTTTTCTTTAAAAGCCATTTAATACACACATATAAGACCGTGTTTATCATTATATACAATCGTTTATAATTGTAATATAACAATAAAGCTAAAATATTTTTTATATGTGAATTTAAGCAACATAATTAATTGTGCAAGATTATAATCATTAGTTCGACATGAACAACATTTAGTTTTGACTAAAACAGAGTGGGGAGACAAATAATAGTTCTTAAAAAGCTAAGAAAATATTATGACACAAACAATACATTGGTTTATAAATAAATTGACAATACATTATAGATCTATATAATAATATTTATCATGTTTTCTGTTTTGTACAAATGAAATGAATGAACAGAAATGACACTTTAATGTTTCCTTCAAACTGAAAAAAAATAAAATGTATTAGATGCCAATAGAACTATTTATCCCACTTCACTTTATAAAAACAATTATAATTTAAATTTATTTCATAAAACATTTCCCATTATACTTTTAAATCATTTTAATAATATAAATAAGTAAATTATAGTAATTACAATATTTCATAAGTTAATTAGTATTAATATAAAAAATTAATTGGGTTTTGAATGAAAATAAATTTGATTAGCATTGGTGCTATTTTTATTATAATCTTAAGAAACAGATGCTGTTAAAGTCATTAAAATAGAGACAATTGTTTATCGTCAAATTATAAGTAATCCTGGTTTAAAGAACGTAAAATTTTGGCTTAAAAAATATGAGCTTGAAACATTATGACAAATGGAATATGAAAATTCATACAATATTGTTCTTGAAACAATTTATACAATAATTGTTCGTGACAAAAAATAAGTTTCGCAATGTTTCAAACTCGAATTTTTGAAGCTAAAACATTTATGTCCTTTAAACCAGAGAAATTAAGTTTAAGCTTTTTTTTAATATGATTTGCAATGTTTTAGGTTAACAACTTATAAACAAAATAAGATTTCTTAATTACATAATACTTAACTTGCAATTATTGCGCAGATATATTCTTTAAATTAAATAATGTAATAAATTTTCAATTTTAATCCAGTAAATTGCCCCTCTAACCTCAAAACTGTCAGAAATAATCGTAAATATTGAGATTAAACTTTATTTTTAACATTATCTAACGTCATAGATATATATCTTTTTCATCGTTACATATCAAAATTCAAATTGCGCGCACTTTACGACGGGTCATAACTGAATGTGGCTACAGAACTTTAACAGATGGGAAGTTAGTTTCATACCATTAGGAGAAAAATAAAATTTAATAGAACCGCCAAATTTGAATGTCTAAATAAGACTATAATACATGTATAATGTAATTGATAATTTAATTTAAAAAATACATGTTTAAATTTAATAAATAAATAAAATTAATCGATTAATTTTCAAAATATGTAATTAAAGTGTTAAATAAAAGGATTTTGTTAGATTTTAGTACTAATTAATAATAGTTAAAAAAATAACATGAAAACATTAATCAAATTTATTCTAACGTGAAATAAATATAAAAACTAACGAAATTATCGAAATTATCGAAATTATCGAAACTATCGAAACTATCGAAACTAACATGTTTTTCAATAACTTTTGTTTTTTAAATTCAAATTTAAATACTTTAATTAAAAAATTAATTTCATAATTAAATTACAATAAATACTTACAAACAAATACAAAAAAGAGAAATAGTTATAAATATTTAAAAAAATATCCAATATTTTTTTCTTTTTTTATAGAATTACAGTCGCGCAATTCAAACTTTCAAATCATAAATCCGAGTAGTTCGGAGTACTCTTTTACTCCGCCGAATCTAAGGTAGTGCTGCCAATGTTGAACTCTGAAAAGTCCCAATTTTAGCAGTTTTTCAGAGTTTTTCAGAGATTGTGGTACTCCGAACTACTCGAACTTACTCGAACAGGCAGTGGAA